>SNQJ01S0000280.1:337330-368010 GCA_010110895.2 Picea sitchensis | reverse complement strand
GATGTGAAAAATCAGTTGTCCTCTAAATTCGACATGAAGGATCTTGGTGCTTCAAATTTCATTTTGGGCATGGAAATTAAAAGAGATCGAAAAAAGAGGAAACTCTGGTTAAATCAGAGAAATTATGTCGAGACAATATTTTAGAGGTTTAATATGAAGGAATGTAAACTGGTCAAGGTTCCTATTCCTGTTGGTGTAAAGTTATCCACGGATGAGTGTCCCAAGACACATGAAGAAGAGGAGGACATGTCTCATGTTCCATATGCGAGTGTAGTTGGCAGTTTGATGTATGCAATGGTCTGTACTAGACCATACATTGCACCTGCAGTGGGAGTTTTGAGCAGGTATATGTCAAAACCAGGGAAGGAGCATTGGATAACAGTAAAAAGGGTTTTCAGGTATTTGTGTGGCACTTCTAGCTATGGATTGTGCTATGAAGGAAGACCGGGATTGGACAGAGTGATTGATATACATGGCTTTGTGGATGCAGACTAGGCTGGAGATTTGGATCGTAGGAGATCTACAAGCGGGTATATGTTTAATCTGTTTGGAGGAGAAATAAGTTGGATGAGCAAAAGACAAGTTGTAGTGGCACTTTCAACTGCAGAATCTGAATACATGGTAGCCACTCATGCAAGTAAGGAAGTAGTATGGTTACAAAGATTGTGTTAAGGTATTGGGTTGGTACAACAAGCTGTAAGGATAGAGTGTGACAGTCAGAGCGCAATTTTTCTGGCGAAGAACCCTGCTTATCATTCAAAGACAAAGCACATTGATGTTCAATATCACTTTGTGAGAGACACGATTGAAGAAAAGAAAGTATCATTGATGAAGGTGGACACTTTGAAGAATGTTGCAGACTCATTAACAAAATCTGTGAGCACTGAGAAGTTCTCTTGGTGTAGAGAATCCATGGGCATCGCTGCCCTGGATTTTTGACTATGTAACCCTGGAACCCCCTGTATGCAAAGAAAACAACAAGTGGGAGAATGTTGGGTTTAGGTGACACCTCTTATCTGAAACGTGACACCTACCTCGGGAAACATGTCATGTATTTAGATGGTTTTTTCGACACATGGTTTTTGCCGATTGTTTTCTATTTCCAATTAAGGAATTAGGGTTTTGGACTAATCCAGGTCATTGGGTTAGGGTTTTGGATGCCGCTGGCTCCTATATGTATATTGTATTGTAAACAATGTAACACAATGAATGGATATAATATATGCTGGTTTTCTCGGTTTGGGTTTCCAGGGGAAAAATCTCTGTGTAATTTTTGTATTTGCCATTTTATCTTTTCTGTTATTTTCTGAATATCTGTTTACAATAGACATTGTGCAAGGTTAGAATTTACATGGTTCACCTAGGATCAATGAGTGGATGGATAAGCTTCATGGAGAGGAATATTCCTTGGAGGTTGATCTTCGATTGGGAAGGGACAGAGAGAATGATACCCGCAGGATTTCTCTCAGATGTTACCTTGAGACCTTAGTCATACCATTTGGGTTGACCAATGCACATGAGACTTTCCAGTCTTGCGGGCGGTGGCATATAGTACTATTCGACAGGATGTGGAGGGTTCACCTAAGTCAGATGAGCGAGGGAGGCTGGATTATAGCCATGCCATATTTCTTTCGTTCAAGCTATATGGTCAGAGCACAAGGGGAGATCCATATTGTATTGGATCAATTCTTAAAGATGTTAGCTGAAAGAGTGGTGGATGGCATTATCCACTACAGAGGTCGCACACTTGTAGTTATTGATCCCACACTTAAGGAGAGGAGCATGAGGGATATGTATGATTCACCTTTGGCAGGGAATTCTAGGTACTCGTATGAGTATGAGGCACCAAAAGTGACATGGATACTTTCTAAGGAAGTATTGAGACTCCACATATTACTTGAGTACGTTGACGGTGATCGAGGTAGCAGATTTTCCAGTACAGTTTAGCAGGATCCAAACAGAGTTACGGTTACATAGTTGATTCCTAGTTCATGGCTCCCATTAGATGTTGGCATACCAGGGACTTGGATGATTTTGAATCCGATGGTTACCAGTATGGCACAAAAATAGATAGAAGGTATTGGGAGTAGTGGATTTCCAATTTGGTAGTGGGATTTGGGGATTCATATAGGTGATATATTGATTCATATGATGATGATTGACATAGTTATGAATGTGAGTGTTCTGCTTTATTTTTGGGATGTTGGTAGAAAGGAGATTGATATTTACTCTATATGGTAGGATGCGCTCGAGGCTGGCCGTGGATTTGCAGACTTAGAATTTATTGAGACACCTTTGTAGGGGAGGACACATGATAGTGGTTTCAATCCCTTCAGGGAGTTCAAATTGGAGTTCCAGGAGAGGAGGATGTAGATAGGGTGCATTGGTTCGATGGTGATGATTAGAGTGGTGGAACGTCAGCATGATGGTACCTTTTAGGGATTAGTTTGGGACCCTGGGATTACATGGTTTGACAATTCAACTACTATTAGAGATGTGAGCGTCAGTTTTGACTTTCTAGAGTTTAGTTTTGGGAGGCTTAGTAGTGGTTGCTTGGAGGAGTGGTCTTTTGAGGGGTTGGATGAACTTATGAAGCTTATGATTTCCTAGATTATTATGAGTAGTCACATGGATTATGGTATTTTCACCTTATAGAACAATTCCAAGAGTAGAAGGTTCTTCACATCATACATGCTACTGTGGGATCTGTTGAGCACTCAACACACCCTAAAATCTTTCATGAAATTTTGTCTCTTTTGGGTACCACTTGTTTTATATTGTTTTTCTCTTTGAATTGAGTTCACTGTGGAGGGATGGCTTATTTTTTTTTCATGTCTCTTTATCAATCAAATCAAATTTGTTTGAACCTGTTAATATGAAACCTTGTGTCTAAAAGAACTTAGCCTTCTAACTCAAAATCTGCGGCTAAAATTGTGACTAGTGCGCTTATGTTCGACGTAGGCTAAATCCAAGCAAGTAGAATGACCACACAGTAACAATAATCATTGATCTCCGATCCATCATCTACATCAATAAAAGGCGGAGTAAATTTGCGCTAGTTGTTAGCCAATAAGATTTGAGAGTTAGCCAATTTCCCATCAACATCGACGAAATACGAGAGGGCTAAGCATTGACATGAACCATGATAAACCCACGATAGCTGACGACGAATACGTTTGTTCGTGGTCAGTGAAATATTAAAGGGTGAAATCATTGAAAATTTCCGCATTGACACATCGTCGATCGTCGATCCTCGATGCACTTTCGACATCGACAATTTTTGAGGTGGTTAGCCAAGGAGCACTTGGTTAAGTTTATCATTGATCGTTGATCCTTGATACTTTTTCGGCGTCGGCAGGGTAGGATTTGTGGTCAAAATGATTAGCTAAGAAAAAGTCCTCGATCCCGAATAACACTATTAAACAAAGACGCAAGTTTCAAGTGCCACGTGTCTTTGCTGTGTAGGCATTTCGTGCGGCCTAGTTTCGTCCCGAGTTACCTTAGGTTTCCCTGTGTCCTAGTCACACTTCCAAGTCATCTTTGCCACGTTAGTTCTGTACGATAAGATGGATCCATGTCAGAGTTTCTTCCAGAAGATATCAATGAAAAATGTTTAAAGAGAAGCCCCGACTACTGATCCACCCGTTAAATTAGCGAAACGATTGGATGTTTTCAACACAAGATACGATCGAATTCTGCCATTTAATAGGCTAGTTAATGTTTCTCTCCACATATGTTGCTACCCCGTGCGCTGAATGAACGAAGGGGATTTGAAATCGCCAATAGAACATATTATAGCCCACGCCCACGTCACCAACCTACGATTGAATTTAATTTTAAACATGATGAAGATCCGACGGAAGATTTTGTAGAACCGCACTCATATCCCGAATTGAATAAATGATGCGACAAGGTAAGTATCATCTTTGTTTAAATCACGAAAACAACTTCGAACACCTCCATTCTGCATACAAATTTCTATTTTGAGAGCAGTTGAAGAAGCGAAGAGAGCATCTCAAGACTGCGTTGATTCTTAGACTGTAAAAAAAAACAGGTTAAGCTAACGCGAATAAGAGGTATGTGTTAATTTTATCAGTTCGACGGTCATAATTTTTATATATATCAGCATTCGTTCTGCTACACAATGTCTAACGATGTTATATCTGAAGAGTAAAATGCCTCCAAGAAAGCCAACAACCAGACACTCGCCAAGGAAAACAAATTAAAAGAGGTAGATATTGGTGAAGGGTCTTCTCCCAGCACTACGAGGCAGTTGGAATATGCTCCCAAGGTGGAACCAGTCATTAAAACCTCGAAGAAGAAGGCGTTCATTCAACCTCCCACGTTTGATGATACAGAAGCAACCACTAGATAAAAAATAATGCTCCTACAATGGGGATATTTATTCAACAAAATCAACCGAGAAGATTACCCAGAGTGTATCCCACACAGTGAATCGGATGTAAGGGTGATCGACAAACAGGTTTTCCCGAATAGCCGGTGGTCATGCTTGCATCTGGTAGCCTGCCGAACTCTAGTCTTTCCCTACATTGAGACTTTGGGTTGGCTAATTAATCATACAGATGCGTATAAGTGCCTCATTAATGAAAATAATGGTGGATGTGTTGGAGTTTTTCTTCCAACATAGGTTCATAAGTACTACAAAATCAGGGACCCGGAGGAGCGGTTAAACACAGAATTTGTGGTGAGTTTCTATGAATTACATGACACCAGTTGTTTAATGGATTCCTGGTGGAAGGAAGAATAGAAATTTACGAATCGGAGCAACGAATGGTACGGGACAATGAACATGAGGGAGCCATATATCTACTTTATGGCTCTAATCTACTGACTATACAAAGAAAACGACTGCTCCAAGTTCTTGGAAGCATGGATTCCCCTGGCATATACTGTGGATATTTATGGGAGTAGCTTCAACTAGGGAGCAATTATCTCCAAGCAATTGAGCATCAGTGTACAACAGGCTCAGACGCCGAAAGAAGGAGAAGCACCCGCTTTTCACATGGCCTTGTATCTGCTAGATGTAATCTGTTTAAGGAATGTATTTTCCTGTATGAATTTGAGCTGGCACGTCCTAGAGATGCCTGTGCATGTCTACTTCAACATCCTATGGGAAAACAGGTACAAGAAGTCTTATGCTCTTATTTGCGATGAATTCATCGCCTAGATTTATTTTATTATATTTAAAAAGAAATGCCCAAGGCTATCTGTAGCGACCAAAAAAATGATATCGAAAGTAGGCCACTGGTATCTAGATGAACACACAACCTATATTAGGGTGTTCAGGGCCACCAGAGATCCACATGTGCTCCTTTCTCACGTCCCATACCGACTCATCGTGGGAGAGATATATTATCAGACTATCCTATAGGGCTATAATGCCACTTTAGTTAAGGACAAGAAACAAGCATATATACCCTACGGTTTCCATGTGGGGTTTTATATAGTGAAGGAAACTGCTCAAGCTAAACAAGAGGGTTTAAGTCAGCTGGAATACAAGTTCCCGAGAGGCTGGTTTTTCAAGCATGACCCTAAAGGCCTAGTCCTCCAACATGCTTCACAAGTATCGTCCTGTTGGCCATATACACATGACAAGTTTGAGGATGAGATTTTTACAGAATGCGCTCAGGACTAGGAGGAGGTATTATAGAGGAAATATAACTCAAACATGACCAGGTTCAAAGCTATGAGGATAGATGATCAGGTCGAAACAATAGAGTAGTCATCTCAAGAAGCTATCAGGGTTAGAGAAGCAGTCAGGGCAGCAGAAACCACAAAGGCACAAAGGATAGGGTTGTTGTTACTAGAAGGAGCCCAGAGAGTCATCAACCAGTTAGAGAACGATCCCCAAATCATAGAAATGATGAGGATCCCCTCGAACCACCCAATCATAATTAGAGAGGAGACAAATGGACCAGAGTCAATACAACTGGAGGAAATCACTGGTCTGGAAAACCCCAGAGTTCCATCACCACAGATTAGATCACCAGTGACCACTCAAACCTAGCGTGAGGTTCCAAGAATGCGAGGTGAAACAGGTGTTCAAAATCCCCTGTTTGATCTAATAACCATCTATGACAATGAAAATAGTTCAGAGGTCTCCCCGGTAACTTCGATATTGATTATAGAGGGGAAGGAACCTGAGAAGATATCTGCTCCAAGTCTCAATGCTTCAGTTCAAAACCCTTCGTAGGGTGACCATGAGGCCTAAAGTGTCTTAGAAACTAAGTTACTCGACCTATCGGGGACCCCGAAAGACAACTCTAAGGATGAGCTAGGACTGGGTGGACAAAAAAGGAAGTTCAACAACAAGAGATCAACACCTCAACAACCGATTATCAACTAAGTACTAAACCTATAACTGATTCTTCAATTTTGGTTCATACCTCAGCAACCGATGAACACCACACGGAGGTCAAGCCATCAGAACATATGAAAGAAGTACATAATCAATACTAGAACAAATACACACTATAGGGAGATTTGGAAACACTCTAACCTGGGGAGAACAACAAATCCCTTAGCCTGTTGATGAGGTCACTGATATACAGATGATTTCTTATGACAGGAAGAGGAAATCCATCATGAAGAGGAACATCAAGAAGAGAAGGCTCACATTGGATAACTTGATTCTCATCACCGCCGAGGAGAAGATGCTCAACATACAACACACCAATACATCTGAGCTTATCAGCACATGGATGGCTATCATTGATGCCAAGTTGGATCGAGCAAGGCGAGATGAAAAGGAACTGGATGCTTCACTAAAGGAGTTGTATCATCTACACCATTTGGAAAAATACTATCAAGACTCAAAGCAGGCCACGATGTTTCTGAAGAGTGAATTCCAAGATGCTTATGAAAAGTTCACAAATGAACAACATCTTTTCACTACAGGTACAGTCGATTTCCAAGAAGATACCCTTATGGATCTGGCAACCTACAAGGATGTTGAGAGATGGTATAAAAAATCATACCAAGTGGTAGAACGAATTGACTACATCAGTGTAGTGAAGAAGGGCCGAGACGCAGAGAAGCATGGTATTTGAGTGCTAAGGGATAGAACCATCTCTTAGATCAGGAAAGTAGCCAAATACTGGGTAAGTATGGGTTAGGAACCTCAACAGGAGATACAAAAGAAGTGGACCAAGTGCGAAAAGGGTTGGGAAAAGATCAATCGGGAGATGAAAGACATTGGCCTCCCAAAATTTGGCTCACCTGAAGACTTTGCCGACCTACATGACATATTCATGCGACATGTAGAACAAGACTCAACATGGACATTGGAGATTGCACAGGTGGAAAGCATGGCACCAGGTCAAATACAATAGTTTATGGAGCATCCAATCAAGGCTCGTGAAGTTCTGTAGCAGTTGAGTGCCAAGATCGTCAAATACATAGAACGAGTAGTAGAAGTGAAAGAAATCCTTTCAGCCCCAATGGACCAACACATGTTCCTGTATGCTAACACATGCGAGGATATATTTGTCAAGTGGTTAGATTATGAGAAGAGTCATCCAATCCAGTAGAACCATGAGATGATTCCTAGAGAACAAAGAGATCAAGTGCCACATGGCGATATTTTGTTTTACTTAACTTAAACTTGTAGAAACTAATTTTAGTTAGTGATTCTTTATAAATAAAGGGATTGACCTTTTAGAAGGGGTCGATGGTTTTGGGAAAATACCCTGTTTTTGAGAATTGTAAAGAACTATTTCTAAACAACCTTAATTGAGAAGTTATGTTTAGGACCATAGAGAAAATTTTTATTTTCATCAAAGGCGTTATGTGATTGGATTGAGGAGGAACTACTTCCAACTTTTATTTTAGTAATTGATGTTGTAATGAGTAAGAGTTTTTGAATCTATTAATAAGTTTTCGGTTTCAATATTTTTTGCAGTTCTTTTATTGTTAATAATGGAAAGAAAATCATTGTGTTAATTTGTGATTGATGTTAGAGCTAAGGAAATCATTTTTCTTGCAATCATCTTATTACATGCATATTTTCCTTTCGATAATTGTATCTCAATCAATGTTGAAATACCGACAAGTCAATGTATTAGTACTAGTCTTATAATAGGTGTGAATATATTCGTTTGCATGCTTGAGCATGAGGGTTATCCCAAGCTCAACCTTATTTAGTAGTTAAGAATCCATTCTATCAATTGGTTTATACACATTTCATTTTATCAGACTCATCTAATAAAATAAAATACAAAAGAGAACGTTTAATATGAAGGAGGAACTTTTACAGAAAGACATCCTGTCAATCACCAAGTAAAGCCCATCGATAAATTAGTCAGATCGAAATATCTGGAGAACCATTCCACCATAAAACGCTGCAGAGTCTAATTGGGCCTCTAAGGTGGGTTTGGTTCCTACTATTGAGTTAAAGGGATCTTAGACCCCTCAACAGAATTGGCGCTAGAAGGAGGGTTGAATGCATGAATGGCTAACAATATTTCTGATACAATATTTCGCATAGCCTACAAATTCAAAACAACCCACATGCATGGCTAGTCATTCTCAAGACAACCCACATACATAGAGTACTCCTAAAATGAGTAACTCACCCCAACACGAGGAAGAAAACCTATTCCCTGAAATACCTTATGCTCTTCCCCACGAGGAGTTGAACCAATTCATAAGAATCACAAGAGCTTACTCTCGGAAAATTGGATCATTACCCTTAGCCCCGTTACTTCCTCGTAGAAAACAAGTAAGTAGACCAGTTGTCGATACTCTTGACCAGGTTTTTGTTCACACAGTAGAAGACCTGATATATTTTTCCCTCACCAAGATCGAACAACCCCTTAATCTAATCCCTGAAACACCAGCTGGTAACTACTCTGAACCAAACGATTTTGAATATGACGAGGAAGGGTTTAACTTGGATCAATTAGTTTCAGAATCAGAAAACATGGAGGATAATAATGATAATAACGAAGAAAGGGGCAATCCACCTCCAAATAATCAACCTTGGTTGGCTAGAGATGCTCTGGAAATCCCAGGACAGGTACATAACCTCCCTCGACATCTAGAAAAATTACTTCCCAAATTTGACCCTGAAACCTTCAGATTGCCTGAAGATCATATTAAAAAGTTCATACTAGGTATAAGACTAATGAATTTACAACATGAGGATGTAGTATGTAGTATTTTTCACTATATCTTTGAGAATTCAACCTCAACTTGGTATTTTAAATTGTCTGTGGGGCCCATAAGTAGTTGGACGAAGTTTCAAAAAGATTTCTTAGACAAGTTTGCAGAATAAACCACCACATGAGCTTTAATGGATGAACTCTTTGCTGCCACCATGAGTTTAAAAGGGAAGGTTAAAGACTTCAATCATCGGTTTACCACTATCCTGAACAAATTTCAACCCAAAGCTAAACCTACTAAGGAGTTGAAAATTGAGGTATATGCTAATGCTCTCCTTGCTTCTATTTCCATGTTTGTGAAAAGGGATGCCAAACATGCCCTAGATGAAAATTCCAAGGAAGCCAAAACGATTGAATTCCAAATGAAGGGATGCAAAGAGGGCCGGTTCTCACTAGTTAAGAATGAAGTTTAGCCTCCGCCAAGGAGAGGACTTTTGTTGACTAGACCCCAAGGAAAACAAACAAAATAAGGTCCCGAAAAGGGAAGCGGGGACATAGAAGACCTACAACGGATGATAAAGAAACTGTCAAATGAAATTGTAGACATGAAAAGAAGTGTCAGGGAAGGAAACCAAGTTCAAAGGCCCTATAAACCCTTTTTTAAGAGAAACCAACCTTTCAAAGTGATTGAACCTCCCCTAGCCAACTTAAACATCTACCTGGGTAATGTAGCATTCGACTCTTTTTGTACGTATCATCAAGAGAAACATTATGAAAGAGACTATCCCCAATGGGTGCACGCTATGAATTTAATGGCCAATTGGTTCCTAGACGAAGTTTCCCTTACCAAACAATCAAGCGGCTCAGCGGTGAACATCATCGATCGGGAGGAAATTGAGCTGCCAGAAGAAACAACCATGTTGTTATGGGATCCTGACTTGCTAATGCCTTTCAATGATGTATTTGAGGTTCAAGAACCACCTGTTGAGGTTTTGGCTGTGCAAACACGAAGTAAGGGTCAACTGGTCTCAAATGACCTTACCATCGTCCAATCTTCGAGAGGAAAACAAATAGACGATCACTCAAAATAACCTTTTGTCTCCCAAATAAATCCTATAAACATACATACATGAGAGTCACCCAAAATGGCTATACACCCAAAATTTGTTCAACTAATCGACATCATTGTAGTAGATATACTAGAAGCTTATTGACTGCTACTTAGCCGAGATTTGTCTGAGAAATTGAATTGATACTTTAGCATAGACTAGGGTCACCTCTGGTTTCCATTAAAGGGACATGACAACATGATTATGATCGATAGGGAATGGTATCTCAAACATATTTTCACTGATTTAGAAGCCTTCAATGAACCCTCATCGACATATTTCCCCGTGCTAGGAAACTACTCCTGCGATTATGATTTCGGAAATTTCGCTCCTCTCTCATCTAATGTACCTCTCACTCAAAACTCCGAAATGGATTTTCAAGTGAATCTACTGGAAACGAAAGAAGAAAGCTTCTTCTGCCAAGAACCTCTATTGGAAACCACAGACAAGGTATACAGAGATGAGGAAATAACTAGGCATGAAGAAGTTAGTGAATTTTTCTCACAAGTTTGGACGTTGTACTTTGATGGGTCTAAATCAAAAGAAGGGTCAGGAGCAGGATGTATCCTCATTGACCCAAAGGGGAAATGAAATTTCCTATCCTTCAGACTAGAATTTGAATGCACTAATAGCACTGCTGAGTATGAAGCTCTAGTTTAGGGACTAAAGAAATCCATAGACTTAAACATTAAAGAACTGAAGGTCTTTGGGGACTCTGAAATTATGGTCAGGTAAGTAAAGAATAATATACATTGCAACTCACACCACTTGAGGAATTACCAACAAGAGGTGCATAGGATAATAAAACATTTTGATGCCTTTAATATTACTGTGGTTCCTAGGACAAAGAATACTCTTATTGATTCCCTAGCTACTACAGCCTCGATGCTATCCCCTTTAGAAGACTATGAAGCCTCTAGGTTCACTATGGAAGTACTCTACAAACCATCGATACCCAACAATATTTCTAATTGGAAGGTTTTTGAAGGAGATGAACAGATTGTAGATTTTCTAACCAACCAAGAAAATTTTAAAGATATGGCTATTGATGATGAAGTATTCCAAGAGAAACTAGCAAAAATCGATTTCCACGAATAGAAGGGAGGAACAGATCGCTCTAATAACAAACCAAGGTTTCACATGATACCAAAAGGGGTATCCAATTTGGAGAACCTTTTTGACACAAGGAAAATATTTAAAGGGTCAATGAACACAAAGACATGGAGTTCATGTCCCATATACAAGACTATAAATCTAGGAACCACGGAAAACCCTAAGAATACAAATCTAGGCAAAACAGTGTCTAAATAAGACATGAAAGCTTATCTCAAACTTTTTAGAGAATATCAAGATGTCTTTGCATGGTCCTACTGCGAATTGAAAACTTATGACACTTGCATTATTCAATAGACAATCCCATTAAAAGCCGGAGTAAAACCCTTACAACAAAAGGTCAGGAAGTATCATCCATCTTTGGAACCCCTCATGTATCAAGATTTAAAGAAATTACTAGATGCTAAAATTATCTTTCAGGTTAGACACTCTACCTGGGTAGCAAATTTGGTTCCTGTCAGGTAAAAGTCAGGGGAAATCCGCCTGTGTGTAGATTTTAGAAACCTTAATAGAGCAGCAAAAAAGGATAACTATCCAGTCCCAGCAATGGAACAGCTCTTGCAGACCGTGTCTGGTTCTAAAATTTTCTCCCTTCTAGACGTTTTTTCAGGTTACAACCAAGTTCTAGTTTCAGAAGAAGACCAACTGAAAACCACCTTCCGAAACAAGTGGGGAACTTTTTCTTATAAATGCATGCCCTTTGGGTTGATTAAGGCAGGAGAAGCCTTCCAAATGACCATGGATGTATCTTTTCAGGGATTGATTAACATATGTGTAGTAGTATACTTGGACGACATGATTGTGTATTCAAAGAACAAAAAAGACGACATCCAACATCTAACCCATATTTTCAAATGGTGTAAGAAATATGGAATATCTTTAAACCCTAAGAAAACCATCTTAGGTGTCGAAGAAGGGAAATTACTAGGTCATATTATATCTCAAGAAGGAATTCACATAGATCCAAAATGAATAGAGGAAATAGCTCAGCTTCCCTTACCCCACAAAAAAAAGGCTATGCAATCCTTCTTTTGGAAAATTATTTTTTTGAGGAAGTTCATGCTCGATTTCATTGAAACTATCAAACCCTTACAAAAATGATCCACAAGGATGCAAATTTTAAGTGGGATGACGAGCGAAAAAATGCTTTTAACAATATCAAGACTGCTATATCTCAAGCTCCGGTGCTACGAAGTCCTGACTTTAGCAAAGACTTTTTCCTCTATACTTTTGCCTCCAACCAATCCTTAGCTACAATATTGAGCCAAAAGGAGGATGCTAACAATGACGTGCCGATATCATTTATGAGCACTAATATTCAAGGAGCTGAATTGAATTACCCTACTATAGACAAACAAGCTTATAAAGTGTACATAGAAGTAAAACATTTTAGATCTTACATCCTAAAAAATAACACCAAAGTCATCGTGCCTCATGCCGCAGTCCGATCCCTAGTCACTCAACATGAGACAAGGGAGAGAAGAGGAAATTGGATGGCAGTTGTCCAATAATTTTATCTAGATATAAAACCTGCCAAATTAGTGAAGGGACAAGGATTGTGTAAACTGGCCGCAGAAGCCCAAGACCGAATAAATGAAGATCCCAGGTGGGAGAATGAATTAGCATTATGGTGTAGTGAAGCTTTATACATTCCCCTAGGGCAAGAGTCTTGGTATGGAAAAATGATTTACCTCTTGCATCATGGGACTTGCCTAGAAAATCTAAACCCTAAGGAAAGGAGAGCTCTCAGGCTAAAATCTGCACAATATCGCCTCATAAATTGAGTACTTTTCCGCGTAAATTATGATGGAGTACTCTTGAGATGTATTGAACGTGAAGATGTTGAAAATGTTCTGAGGTAGATCCATGATGGTCCTGGGGGTGGAAACTTTGCAGGTAATACCACAACTCACAAAATATTAAGAGTCGGTTATTACTGGCCTACTCTATTTAGGGACGCTCATACATATGCTAGGAACTATAAATCTTGTCAAATTAGTGCTAGTGGAGAAAAGAAAGCAACTGTCCCATTCCAACTAGTTACCATATCTAGACCATTCGAGCAATGGGGGTTAGATGTTATAGGGAAGATTACCTTGAATTATTCAAAACAACATAAATACATATTGACTGCTACATACTATTTTTTGAAATGGGCAGAGGCCATCCCTTTGACTCATGTGAATGAAAAGGTGGTAATCCAATTCATAGAACAAAAAATGATAAAAAGGTTTGGGATTCCTTCCGTTCTTGTGTTTGATAATGCTACTCATTTTTCTTCTACTCTATTAACAGAGTTTGCTCTATACAAAGGAATCATAATTAAATACTTTGCAAACTACTATCCATAAGGAAATGGGGTGGAAGAATCAACTAATAAGAACCTAGTGAGGATCTTGAAGAAAACAATTACAGACAATCAAAGGAATTGGCATAGCTTGCTTCATAATTCCTTATGGGCAGATAGAGTAACACCCAAGGAAGCTATAGGGAACTCCTCGTACTTTCTAGTATACAAACAAGAAGCTATTCTTGCAAATGGGTTATATCTTCCATCACTCCATCTTTCTCAGTGTTCAAGAGGACAACCCTCATCAATTATTCAACAAAGAATTGATACCCTCCTCATGCTAGAAGAGGAAAGGGATAAAGAAAAATTGAAGTTCGTCGCTCACCAATAGATAGTTAAAAGATGGTTTGGCAAGAATAAGGCCAAAGAGAAGAATTTTGAAGTAGGAGACTTAGTCCTGAAATGGGATAGAGCAAACGAACCTAAGGGAAAACATTCGAAGTTCCACAATCTATGGCTCAAACCTTTTCAAGTATCTAAGAGAATTGGGGCAGCCATGTATCGGTTGAAAAATCTGAGGGGGGAACCCAACGTCCTCCCAGTGAATGGCCAATCCCTAAGACAATATTTCTGTTAAAATTAAAATTAAAAATAAAATAAAATGTGTGTCTTGTTCATGTTATATTCTGATAAATGTGTAGGTCTAGGGTAGAATGATTGCATAGTCCTCTTATTCCTATCTTTTTTTTTTGTTTGGTATTATCTTGTAATAAAGTTGTGTTCCGCAAAACATTGGTTGACTCGAATAAATATGGTGTAGAAAACTCTGCTCCTAACTCACGCTTACGTGCAACATAAGAAATGCTCGACAATCACAATTTTCTTAAAGGAGACCTATATCTTGTCTTTTCAAACAAACGATCTTAGTAAATGATGAAGTGTCTGCATGGTGGTTTGGTAAAGCCCAAATGGAAAGGTGGCAAGTTGGAAAGGACCACATGTACCTCTAGACAGAGCTAGGGATAATTTCGCATTAATCATTTCATCTTGCAGATAACAAACATCCTCCTCTCTCACTTGCTTAAGGAATCTCTACCAGAAATAAATCAATTATATTAAATGAGTGCAAAGTAGGAGAGTGTATGCAGATAACTCCTCCAAGGCTATGGACGTTTGCTGGCAGTAGAGCAAGGCCTTTGACGTCGGGGTGACTCCTCCGGGGCTATGGACACTCATTAACAATGGAGCAACACCATAGCAAGTGAATAATGATAACTAAAACGACCTTGAGCCAACAAATTCCTTACCCGTCTCTTGTCAAAAAGGGGCATGGGTCATGGTCAAGAGGAACGAAGGTGGAATAAGGGTTAAAATACATAGGCAGACCCAGATTCACGAACCGAGGAAATTGTACATGCATGGATAGGAAATACTCTGATAAAAGAAAAGCTAGTTAGTTTCTCAACCATCTTCTGCACGAGCTAAGACCAAAGGAAGGAACAAATATTCTTCTTTCACCCAAAGAATCGCCGTTTGTTGAGTGCTCAAAACACCCTAAAAGCTTTCATGAAATTTTGTATCCTTTGGGTACCACTTGTTTTCTTTTGTTTTTCTCTCTGAATTGAGTTCACTGTGGAGGGATGGATTATTTTGTTTTGATGTCTCTTTATTGATCAAATAGGATTTGTTTGAACCTGTTAATATGCAAACTTGTGTCTAAAAGAACTTGGCATTCTAACTAAAAATATGCATCTAACATTGTGACTAGCACGCTTATGTTCGTCGTTGGCTAAATCCATGCAAGTAAAATGACCACAAAGTAACAATAATCGTCGATCGTCGATCCATCACCGACATCGGTAAAAGGCAGAGTAAATTTGAGCTAGTTGTTCGCCAAGAAGATTCGGTAGTTAGCCGATTTCCCATCGGCATCGACGAAATACAAGAGGGATAAGCATTGACATGAACCATGATAAACCCCCAATAGCTGACGACGAATGTGTTTGTTTGGGGTTGGTGAAATATCAAAGGGTTAAATCATTGAAAATTTCTGCATTGACACATCGACGATCGCTGATCCCCGATGCACTTTCGACATCGACAATTTTCGAGGTGGTTAGCTGGGATCACTTGGTTAAGCTTATCGCCAATTGTCGATCCTTGATCCTTTTTTGGCGTCGACATGTTAGGATATGTGGTCAAAATGATTAGCTAAGAAAAAGTCCCTAATCCCGAATAACACGATTAAATGAAGACACGAGTTTCAAGTGCCACGTGTCTTTTCCGCGTAGGAATTTCTTACGGCCTAGTTTCATCTCGAGTCACCTTAGGTTTCCCTGTGTCTTAGTCACACTTCCAAGTCAGCTTTACCACGTCAGATCTATATGGAAAGATGGATCAACGTCGAATTTTTTTCTAGGAGATATCAACGAACAATGTTTAAAGAGAACCCCCGAATCCCTATCCACCTATTAAATCAATGAAACGATTGGATGTTTTCAGCACAAGATACGATCAGATTCTGCCATTTAATAGTCAAGTTAATGTTTCTCTCCACATATATTGCTACCCTGTGTGCGGAATGAACAATGAGGATTTGAAATCTCCAATAAACCATATTATAGCCCGTGCTCACGCCGCCAACCTACGATTGAATTTAATTTTAAACATGATGAAGATATGGTGACATATTTTGTAGAACCGCCCTCATATCCCTAATTGAATAACTGATGTGAGAAGGTAAGTATCATCTCTGTTTAAATCACGAAAACAACTTCGAAATCCTCCATTATGCACACAAGTTTCCATTTCCAGAGCAACTGAAGAAGCGAAGAGAGCGTCTCAAGACTGAGTTGATTTTCAAACTGTAAAAAAAACCAGGTTAAGATAACGTGAAGAAGAGGTATGTGTTAATTTTATCAGTTCGACGGTCATAATTTATATATATATCAACATTGAATCTCCTACACAACATCTAACGATGTTTTATCTTCAGGGTAAAATGCCTCCAAGAAAGCCAATGACCAGACGCTCGTCGAGGGCACCAAAATTAAAAGAGGAAGATATTGGTGAAGGGTTCTCTCCCGACACTGTGAGGCATTTGGAATATGCTCCCAAGGTGGAACCAATCATTAAAACCTTGATGAAGAAGGCATTCATTCAACCTCCTGTGTTTGGTGATATAGAAGCAACCACTGGATAAAAGATAATCCTCCCACAATGGGGAGATTTATTCATTGGAATCAATTTAGAAGATTACTCAGAGTGTATCCCACACAACGACCGAGATGTAAGGGCGCTCGACGACTAGGTTTTCCCGAATATCCGACGGTCATGCTTGCATTTGGTAGTCTGCCGAAATCCAGTCTTACCCTGCATTGAGACATTGGGTTGGCTAATTAATCATACAGATGCACATAAGTGCCTCATTAATGACGAGAACGATGGATGTGTTAGATTGTTTCTCCCAACAGAGGTTCAAAAGTGCTACAAAATCAGGGACCCGGAGGAGCGGTTGAACACAAAATTCATGGTGAGGTTCAATGAATTACATGACACCAGCTGATTAATGGCTTCCTTGTGGAATGAAGACAAGAAATTTACGAACAAGAGCAATAATTGGTATGAGACATTGAACTTGAGGGAGCCATATATCTACTTGATGGCTCTGATCTTCCGACTATACGGAGAAAAGAACTGCTCCAAGTTCTCAGAAGCATGGATGCCCCTGGAATATGCTGTGGAGATTTCCAGGAGTAGCTTCAACTGGGGAGAAATTATCTCCAAGCAATTGAGCATCAGTGTACAACAGACTCAGACTCCGAAAGAAGGAGAAGCACTCACTTTTCACATGGCCTCGTATCTGCTAGATGTAATCTGTGCGAGGAAAGTATTCACTAGTATGAATTTGAGCCAGTACTTCGCATAGCTTCCTGTGCATGTCTACTTCAACATCCTATGGGAAAATAGGTACAAGAAGTCTTATGCCCTTATTTGCAATGAATTCATTGCCTATATTTATTTTATTATATTTAAAAAGGAATGCCCAAGGCTGTTTGTAGCGACCAAGAAAATGATCTCAAAAGTAGGCCACTAGTATCTAGATGAACACACAACCTATATCAGGGTGTTCGGGGCCACTAGAGCACCACATATTCTCCCTGCTCACGTCCTAGCCCGACTCATCATGAGAGAAATCTGTTATCAGACTATCTTGCAGGGCTATAATGCCACTTTGGTTAAGGACAAGAAACAAGCATTTATACCCTACGGTTTCCATGTGGGGTTTTATATTGTGAAGGACACTGCACTAAACAAGAGGTTTTGAGTCAGCTGGAATACAGGTTCCCGATAGGCCGGTTTTGCAAGCATGACCCTAAAGGCCTAGTCCTCCAACACGCTTCACAAGTATTGTCCTATTGGCCATACGTGCATGACAAGTTTTGAGGATGAGATTTTTACAGAATGCGCTCAAGATTCAGAGGAGGTATTACAGAGGAAAGATAACCCAAACATGACCAGGTTCAAATATATGACCATGGATGAGTAGGTCTAAAAAATAGAGTAGTCGACTCAAGAAGCTCTCAAGGTTAGAGAATAAATCAAAGCAACAGAAACCACATAGGAACAAAGGAGAGGTTTTTGTTACTAGAAGGAGCCCAAAGATTCATTGACCAACTAGAGAACGATCCTCAAAACATATAAATTATGAGGATCCCCTCGAATGACCCAATCACAATCAGAGAGGATCCAAATGGCTCAGACTCAATACAACTGGAGGAAATCACCGGTCTGGAAAACCCCAGAGTTCCATCACCATAGATTACATCACTGGTGACCACTCCAACCCAACATGAGGTTCCAAGAACACCAGGTGAAACAAGTGTACCAAATCCCCAGTTTGATCTAATAACCATTTATGATGATGAAGAGAGTTTGGAGGTCTCCCTGGTAACTCCGATACCGATTACAGAGGAGAAGGAACTTGAGAAGATATCTGCTCCAAGTCTCGATGCTTTAGTTCAAAACCCTCCACAGGGCGACCATGAGGCCGAAAGTGTCTTAGAAACATAGTTGCTTGACCTGTCGGGGACCCTGAAAGATAGATCCAGGGATGAGCTAGGATCGAGTGGACAAAAAGAGGAAGTTCAACAACAAGAGATCGACACCTCAACAACTGATCACCAAGTAAGTACTGAACCTATCACTGATTCTTCAATTTTGGTTGATACCTCACCAACCAATGAACACCAGACATAGGTCAAGCCATCAAAACATATGAAATAAGTACAAGAATCAGTCCTAAAACAAATACACACTGCAGGGAGCTTGGGCAACACTCTAATTTGGGAAGAACAACAAATCCCTAAGCCTGTTGATGAGGTCGCCGATATACAATTGATCACTTATGATAGGAAGAAGAAATCTATAATGAAGAGGACCACCAAGAAGAGAAGGCTCACAATGGATAGCTTGATTCTCATCACCACAGAGGAGAAGCTGCTCAACATAGAACGCGCCAAGACATCTGAGCTTATCGACGCAGGGATGGCTATCACTGATGTCACGTTGGATTGAAAAGAAACTAGTCGCTGCACTAAAGGAACTGGTCGCTGCACTAAAGGAGTTAGATCATCTATTCCATTTGGAAAAATACTATCAAGACTCAATGCAGGCCACAGTATTTTTGAAGAGTGAGTTCCAAGATGCTTATGAAAAGTTCACAAACAAACAACATCTTTTCACTACAGGTATAGCCAATTTCCAAGAAGATACCCTTATGGCACTATCAACATGCAAGGACGTAGATAGATGGTATGAAAAATAATAATAAGCGGTAGAACAAATTGACTACATCAATGCAGTGCAGAAGGGCCGAGACACAAAGGAGCATGGTATTCAAGTGCTAAGGGATAACAACATCTCTCAGATCAGGAAAGTAGCCGAAGACTGGGTAAGTATGGCCCAGGAACCTCAACGAGAGATACAAAAGAAGTGGGTCGAGTGTGAAAAGGGCTGGGAAAAGATCAATCGAGAGATGAAAGACATTGAACTCCCAGAATTCGGCTCACCCGAAGACTTTGTCGACCTGCATGACATAGTCAAGCGACATGTAGAACAAGACTCAACATGGGAATTGGAGATCGCACAGGTGGAAAGCATAGCACCAGGTGAAATACAACAGTTTATGGAGCATCCGATCAAGGATCGTGCAATTTTGCAGCAATTGAGTGCCAATATCATCAAATATAGAGAACGGGTAGTAGAAGTGAAAGAAATTCTTTCAACCCCGATGGACCAACACAGGTTCTCGTATGCTAACACATGCGAGGATCTCTTCGTCAAGTGGTCATAATATGAGAAGAGTCATCCATTCCAATAGAACCACGAGATGATTCCCAGAGAACAAAGAGATCAAGTGCCACGTGGTGATATTTTGTTTTACTTAACTTAAACTTGTAGCAACTGTTTTTAGTTAGTGATTCTTTATAAATAAAGGGATTGACCTTTTAGAAGGGGTCGATGGTTTTGGGAAAAGACCCTGTTTTTGAGAATTGTAAAGAACTATTTCTGAACAACCTAAATTGAGAAGTCCTGTTTAGGACCAGAGACACAATTATGTTTTTCATAAAAGGCGTTATGTGATTGGATTGAGGAACTACTTCCAAATTTTATTTTAGTAATTGATGCTGTAACGAGTAAGATTTTCTAAATCTATTGATAAGTTATCTGTTTCAATATTTTTTGCAGTTATTTTGTTCATTATGATGGAAAGAAAATTGTTGTGTTAATGTGTGATTGATGTTAGAGCTAAGGAAATTATTTTTCTTGCAATCATCTTATTACATGCGTATTTTCCTTTCGATAATTGTATCTCAGTCAATGTTGAAATACTGACAAGTTAATGTATTGGTACTAGGATTTTAATAGGTGTGAATATCTTTGTTTTCATGCTTGAGAAAGAGGGTTATCCCAAGCTCAACCTTCTTCAGTAGTTAAGAATACATTCTTTCAGTTGGTTTATACCAACACATTTCATTTTAGCAGACTCATCTAATAAAAGAAAAGACAAAAGAGAACATTTAATCTAAAGGAGGAACTTTCACAGAAAGACATCCTGTCAATCACTAAGTAAATCCCATCGATAAATTATCCAGATCGAAATACCTAGAGATCCATTCCACCATCAAACGTTGCAGAGTCTAATTGGGCATCTAAGGCGGGTTTGGCTCCTATTTTTGAGTCAAAGGGATCTCAGACCCCTCAACAGGATCCTGTCGACTTTATCTTCTATGAGGTTCTTGTATTTAGGGACTCCACAGACGACATGTTGGGGGATTTTCCAGATGATTCTTAGACGATTATAATATTCTGGGGGTATTGGAGTATTAGGTATTTTTCCTTTGACACTTGGAGATGAGGTGTAGTGGATTCCTTATCAGTTGAAGACCACATAGACTTCTATATGATGTCTGATCTTAGAGTTGTGATACATTGGATGGGTTTGATCCTTGATAGTGGATGTAATCCTTTGAGGCATTGCAACTTGTGGATGCAGAGTGGGCACAATGGTCATATGACTATTATCAGAATGGCCCAACATCAACATGATGGTTCCTTTTTTAGGATAGCTTGGGACCCTGGGATTTTAGTATGAGACAGCGCGACAATTGACATGGGGGTGAGAGCCATTTTTTTTCTTCAATATATTGGTTCCGTAGTAGAACAATTCCTTGATGGGTTTATCGAGTTGTTGAAGCACCGAGTGGCCTTAATTGTGGGAAATGTTCTGGAGACCTCTGATGTCAGTACATTGCCATACCATGTCCTTAGCGAAGGATGCTTCACATCTTATAAGGTGGTTTGGGATCCTGATTTCATTTCTAGTTTTAGTCGGGACTAGTCGATGGAGCGTCAGATCGTGATGGCATTGATTGATGAAAAACAATATTTGGCAAGGGAGGATTTGTCATGTCCCCATTTTTTGATTCCCATGTTCAGCAATGGAAATGACTTATGTTGGAATTTTGGTTGTCATTGACGTCAACCTTGATAAATATGTGAAGTATCATTGATTGATTGGTTTGAGAAGCATTGTCAATATTGGACATATTGTTATGAAGGTGACTTGAATGTCAAGCATTGCCAATATTGGACATAATGTTATGAAGGTGACTTGAATGTTAAACATTGTCAATATTGGACATAATGTTATGAAGGTGACTTGAATATCAACAGAAAGATAAAATTGACTAATATATTGTATGATATTGATACACTCATCCTATATTGTATAAGTTTGAGATTGTGTCATTAACATCCATGCACAAAAGAAGAAATTGTGAAGAAATTGTCCAGATGAAAAGGGTAAATGGATAATCCAATATGGATCCATACAAATCACAAATAAAGAAGTTAATAAGACATGGTTCAGTAAAAGTGATTCAAAAAATCTCAATTGAAGAAGATTCCATAGGTGAGACAGAATGCCAATGGTGGATGTTTGGTGAGGAAACATTGACACCATCGAGTCGCAAGTCGAGTCGAATGCAAGATGAGTTGAAGACAAGTCGACTGACTGCAAGCCTGTAGATTGATGGAATTTGGAGAAGACAAGTCAATTGATTTCAAGGCGATTCGAACACAAGTCGACCAACTGAAGGTTGAAGTCAAAGGAAAATTGATTCGGGAAATACAAGTCAGCCAAAGCAAGTCGAGACGACCAAAGTCGAATTTCTCAATTCGGTTTTCTTCCAAGTCGATTCGATACAAAAAACAAGTAACGTAAAGGTCGATGTCGAAGAAAACTTAAATACAAGTCGGGTCGAGGCTGAAGCAAGATGGGTCGACTAGAATTGAAATACTCAAAGTAGAAATTTATCCTAGTTGAGTCGACCAAAAAGATGTTTGTTGGTCGAATGAGGAAGCAAATATGAAAAAGGGTGAGACAAAGTCAAATATTTAGTGACTAGAAGATGAGAGGGAACCGATTTTAATATAACCATCAAGTAAAATGTTTACAAGTTGAGTTTAAATAATCACCAACAAATGAGATATGTGGAGGTTGATTTAGACATTCACGAAAAGGTAAAATTTACTAAGTTCGATCTGGCATCCGATGAAGAAAGGAAAATATGGGCAAGTTGCCTTCAAAGAACTGCCTATACTGGCCACCTGACACACTTTCTAGGGAAATTTCCAATGAATCGGATAATTGGCCATGTTTTGCAAAAAACCCATGTCGTAGAATTTTAAAATTTGTTTTCATCACTCCAGAATCTTCATACGAAAATCGTTGTCTAAATTGGTGTACGAAAATTAATTACTAAAAGTGACCATTTGTGTTAATTAAATGAAGGGGTGCAATGTTTCATTCCAAATGACACATTGTTTCAAAGTGGAACCCTTTGGAGGAATATATAAGTAAAGGAATATGAAGGGAAGAGTTTGTGTGTGTGTGTGTGTGTGTGTGTGTGTGTGTGTGTGTATATACACACACATAATGGATTGAATGAGAGTTCATTCTATCAGGTTGGTGCCTATTTACAAGCTGAGTCTTGTCATGAGGATTGGATTCCTCACATCTTAGTTGGATCTGATATCAACAAGTTGGGTCTTGTTATGAGGGTTGGATTCCTCATTTCTCAGTTGGATATGATAACTACAAGATGAGTCTTGTATCAGAGAGTTGGATCTCTCATATTTAGTTGAAGTTGGAGATATTAAAAGATTTTTTTTAGTTATATTTATATTTATTCAAGTTAAATAAATAAAAGAATTATATTTTATACACTTCATACAGTTTGTGTTATACATGATTATGAATAATTAATTGAACTGCATATATCTTATTCAGTTAGTTTAGTTAATCTATGAAAGTGTGAAAAGTAGCCAAAATTTCCAGACACTGATTCACTCGCCCTCTCAGTGTCAGTGTGTGTTTCAACAGTTCCCTAGTAGACCAGTTCCTTGATGGGTTGATCAAGTTGTTGCAACACTGAGTGGCCCTAATTGTGGGAATTTTTCTATAGACCTCTGATGTCAGTACATTACCAGACCACGTCTTGAGTGAAGGATGCATCATATCTTACAGGGTGGTTTGGGATCCTGATATCATTTCTAGTTTAGTCGGGACTAGTCGATGGAGCATTAGATCGTGATGGCATTGCTTCAGGATAAACAATCTTTGGGAAGGGAGGATTTTTCATGTCCCCATTTTTTGATTCCCCTGTTTGGCAATGGAAATGACTTCTATGGCTTGTCAGTGAAAAAAAAATGAGTCAAAAGGGGTTATTTGATGTCACTTAGTTAGGAGATGTTATGTATTTAAAGTGACATTAAGGAAATAAAATAACTTTATATTAATAAGTTACTTAACCATTATTAAAGTAATTTTAATCTTAAAGTGAAAAGTGGAGGGAAAATAAGGGTTATAATTGATTTAGTCAAAAAGGGGAAAGTTCTAGTAGTTATATTTGATTTGTTAAAAAATGGCAAAGATCTAGAAGGCATTGAAAAATGATAAAAGGAGGGGTAGAGCCTCACTTTGGCATTATGATTTAATCCCTCATTTTGAAAGTGCTCTTACAGTCATTGTTTCATTAGGGTTTAACAAAACCCTTCCACTGTTGGTTTGGTTTCAGTGGTGCAATATCCACCCTAGATAGACAAGAGGTGAATCCACCCAGGATTTCCAATGGAGCCTAGAAAAGAGGAGAATCCATCTAGGATTTCCATTGGAGCATAGATAAGAGGGGAATCCATCAAGTATTTCCATTTGATCTTCTATTTAGGGGATTTGGTTTTCAGTTGGAGATATACTGTCTTACGTAGGAAATTGGCGAATATTTTGGAGGAGGCCATACTCATAATTTGTAGGTGAGAGGAGGGTTTATGAGAAATCGTATACAGGATGACCCACTAGGTTGATTATAGGGTGTCCCATAAGGCCCTCACTGATTTTCCAGCCTTGTCACCTGAGGCCCTGTTAGATGTCCAACTGCGTACCACGAGGCCCTCTACAATTTAAGATTACAAACCCGAGTTGGATATGGGTGATCATCTTGCTTCGATGAGTATTTAGTAGAAGGCTAAGGAACCATCGACGAGGCCTGAAAATCAGAGTAGTATACAACTTGAAGAGGTTTTGGAATTGTCACCAGGTTTCTTGATTTGTTCTCTATTAGTTGATATTGTAGTTTTTTGTAGCCATTAAATCTGTTGTGTTTAGGAGGGTTTAGCAGTTGTTGTGACAACCATTAGTGATCTTTGTATTGTTGTGATTTGGGTTCTCATATCATAATAAATATGTCGTGGTTATCTTCTCAATTATCTATGTAATGGATGCATGTGATGTGTTTAACAATATTCCTATTTATGAGACATGCAAATTATTTGTAAGGAGTTTCCAACAAAGTGTTTGATAAAATCACACAAAGAAAAATAAAAATTTGGGCAGTAAACATAATATTTCCACCCATCCTAGTTGGGGACAATACATGCTTTCCCTACTTTCCCGAGTCTCACATTTTCACTTGTAGTTCTCATGGTGGAGGTGCAAGTGTAGTCGATTATGTCTTGACCAACTCCCCTTCATCCATAACGTCTCAGTGAATCCCCTCGCCTTATCCGACCATGTTCTTCTATATTTCTCCCTTCAAGTTGACACCCACCATCCCTTGACCCAAATCAAACCACCTTTTTCTTCAAGGAAGGTGAAGAGGCTCCCTCTTGAGTCCATATTCTCCCACCATGCTTCTACCGATGCCAAACACAGTCGTGTTTCATCCACCTTTTGGGAAGCTTCTATTTAGTATTACACCCATCACACCAAATCCACCTCACCTTCCCTGAAAACCATATATTTCCCCATGAGCAAGTGGTATGAAAATGATTGCAAAATCCTTCATATTCAACTTCAACATGCCTTCACCCACATTCACTCATCCTACCCCCATCTTAAGGCCTCCTATCACTGATTTCTTTTCCATAAGAAGCACCTCTTCATTTCCTAACAAATACATGAATTGAGTGCTTCCCTTATGCATTCCCCTAAAATGTTTTGGCACACCTTATTTCCTTTCCAGTCTCCTCTCACTCCAGACCCAAAATCCATGTTTACCCATACATTCTCCCTATATGATGTTCTTGTACAACCCTCAATCTAGGTCACCTCCCCCCTCCCTTCTCATAGCCATTTCTGGGATATTAGGGAGGTCGTTTGGATTATGAGTAATAGTAAAGCAGCGGATGAGTAAAGGTTCCAAGTAGATTTTTTCAATAAGGGAATTCACGCTATGGATAACTACCTAGCTGACCTGTTCAACCATGCGGTCTACATGATATTTCCACAATCTTGGTCACATCACATTATTCACACAATTCACAAATTGCGATCTAATATGAATCCCAAAAACTATATGATGATCATGGTAGGCCACACATTTTTTAAAATTTATTATAAGAACCTCTATTTGAAGCTTTTTGGGGAGCTTGAGAGGAGGCAACTTAGAACCATAGGATATGATGGATTCCAACTTGAGCATCAAACCATTTACCACATCCTTACACTCTGGGAAATTATTGAGGAGGCATGACATCACTCTTCGAAAATTTACTATTTATTTTTAGACTTTTGGAAAGATTTTGACTTTGTCCCTTGGGAGGATTTGTTCCATAGACATAGATATAGTGGTATATTTGATACCTTACTTGCTGCCATCATGTGCCTTTATGAACCAGTTCTTGGTCATCTATGCATAATGTAGTGTATTTCATATTTGATCAAGAGTACCATTGGGGTAAAACATGGTTTCCCCCTGTCTCCCACATTGTTTGGTATCTACAATGACAAGCTAGAGTCCTTCTTGCATGAGCACATCCAGGATGGAGATGGGTGCCTCCTCCATAATGTCCTGATTTCTATCATACTTTTAATTGATGATGTGGTTATTTTATCCTCATTCCTGAAGGGTTGCAGATACAATTGGATGCCCTAGCTCTCTTTTGCGACCTTTGAAAATTGATAGTTACCTTGGGAAAAACCAAGGTCACGATATTCATTGGGTTGAAGATGACCCTTCTTTATCACCATTTTTTCCTCAAAGGAGAGGAGATTTACATCACTTGCACATATACTTATTTAGGAATACTATTCACAAGACCATGCTTCATCCTACAAAATGCATTTTAATCCCGAGTCATCAAGGGCTATGGTTCCCTATCCCTTCTTGAGATATATTGTTTCCGAAACCATTTTCAGGACATATCGTCCAAGATGTCGCTCATGAATACTCTTGTTTGACCCATAGTTTTATACGATTTCGAGGTGTTGGGACCGAGTCATCTACTAGAGTCTGATTGGTCTTCAATAGAGAGGGTCTTTATCATCCTCCTTCACCATATTATCATATGAAAGAAAACAACCCCCCAACTCATCATCCTCATAGAGTTTAGTGCTTTCCCCTTTCGACTTGAGACAATGTTTGTCCTCGTCTCACTCCTGCACTGCCTTCATAGTTTTGTCAATACAACAAAGGGATGGGACTAGTATCCTTACTTGGCCTATTGTTCAATGAATTTCCTTGCATCCATTATTTCTCTGGTTCGTTCTCAATGCTAGTATGTTGGGGTCTTAGATATTCTAGCATTTGTTGGAATTACGATGGATTGACTCCCTCCTTTCATATATTCCCTTACTTTACCCAACCACCTATTACCTACACTACAATAGATGAACACAATCACCAAAGATGATATTTACATGTAGTTTGTGCTAGATAAACCCTTAGGGTGGGTTGCATCCAAATATGAATACTAAACTTCCTAACCTTATAAGTAACCCATTACCTTTATTAAGGTCCAATAGACCAATTTTGGTCTCAGTGGACATTAAACATCATCATCATCACAATTGAATAATATTTGGATGATTTCTAATTATCCTTATGATGGTACATAAATGTACATTGATGGTCATGCCGTGAAGGGGTTTGACTCATGATGCTTCATCATCATCATTGTTATAAATTTACACTTTATTATATAACTTTAAATATAAGTTAATAAGTGGACAAACTCAACCATTTTTTGATCAAAATTATCTCCTAAATTCAATAGGATTTTTTCCAAAAGTTATAGTTCCACTTGATTGACAAGAGTTTTGACTAGGGAACTTTTGCCAGAAAGGATTTATCTCATTTTAAGAAGATCCAAATCATAAAAAATTCAAACAAAAGAAAGACCAAGACAAAACTTCATCTAAAAAAAGGTACACACCAAAAAAGTTGATTCTATACACTTTTTAACTCACTCCTAATATTATATTCATTACATTACCTCCCCAAAAAAAAAATTGAATCTATACACTTTTTAACTCACTCCTAATATTATATTCATTACATTACCTACTCACTCCTAATATTATATTCATTACATTACCTCCCCCTTCAGGATGTTTCATTCTTAAAAAATTAATAACGAGAATTACTTTGGATAACTCCTCATCCCCATGTAGAAGTGAATTCTTAATCTTCCTTTATTTATGTGTAAAGGGAGGATTGAATTTGAACTTGTCACTCATGGTGATTATTTTGGTGATTATCTTCTTTAGTAAAATTTTGGTACTTTCCATATGCAATTAAAAATAATAGTATGATAGTCTTTTCATCTTCTAATTTTAACTAAGATTTGATGTCTTCATAACTCAACCTTTCCAACTTTTTGAACAACAATAAGATAACCACCCTATATGTTTTGTTGTGTTGGGGATAAAACTTGGAGATGATATTACAAGTCTCCGAGAAGTATATTCATCTAAGTTTATGGTGTTTATAGATTTTAGAATAAAAGTCTTTAAATATGCCAAAGCCTTTAACCATCTCCAAAGGTACATTAAAATAATAATAATACAAACTTATACAACAACCAAGGTGCAATATTCAATACTATAACAACTTATATTATTATAAGATTGTGGTTTTAACTATTGAAATCATCTTGCATCTCTAGTGAAACCATAAAATCATTAATGAATGTAACTAGTTCCTCTACTAAATATCCAAAATAAATAGGATAAAATAAAATAAAAATTCATATATAATATAATATAATATATAATGTGATGTCTTACTAGACCACTCATGATAGTATAAATATCATTGGCTGGTTGTGTCTATTGTTATTGTTATTATTATTAGTTGGGTGCAAAATGTATCTGACGAAAGTGTTGGGTGTAAAATGTATATCACGGAACAAGCTTGACATGAAAAATGAAAAATAAAAATAAATTTGAATAATTAATTAAATAAAATTTAACAAAACATTATCACATATTAATAATGAATCCGATATTTAATATTAATATTATAGGATAGACATCATAAATTTAATTTATAGTTTATTTATTAATATTAATATAAAATAACATATACAAGTATATATCCATTTTAACTTTAGAGTCAAGAAATATCATTTTCTAGGTACAAACCTTTATTATCATAAACAAAATCAAAATTCCAAAATTCCAAATTTACATTTAAAAACAATATTGAATAAAATTTAAATAATTGTTTATACTATTCTTTAAGTAAAAAATGTTATAGCATTACATAAATTACTATAAATCTTGGTACAATGTTATAATATTTTAAAAATTACTAACTTTTATATGTCACGACGGCTTCGCTATTCCGAATGTTTTATATGTTAGCATATCCAAACTTTTTTTTTATCATATACAGTCTTTTTGAATCATATATTTTCTTATGCATTGCTTGAAGGTGGATTAATGCTAGCATTAGTTCGAATGTTTATCTTAACATTTTCTGCTACTTAAATTTATCCCAATGTTTGATATGCTAGTGTATCCAAGGTTTGTCTATTTTTTATTATTATTAAAGCACGCCACAAGCATTCTTTCAGGCCTCAGAGCCTTAAATGTTTACATAACATGTATATGACAGAACAAGTTGGACTATTAATGAATACAATATTTAATATTAATATTATAAGATAGATATCATAAATTTTATTTATAGTTTATTTATTAATATTAATATAAAATAGTATATACAAGTATATATCCATTTTAACTCTAGAGTCAAGAATGATCAATTTCTAGGTACAAACCTTTCTTATCATAAACAAAATCAAAATTCCAAATTTACATTTAAAAACTTTAAAAACAATATTGAATAAAATTTAAATAATTGTTTATACTATTCTTTAAGTAAAAAGTGTTATAATATTATATAAATTACTATAAATCTTGGTACAATGTTATAATATTCTACAAATTACTTAGTTTCATGTATATGATGAAATTGTTGGGTGCAAAATGTATATGACGAAAGTGTTAGGTGCAACGGAAGAAACTCTATATGAAAAATGAAAAATAAAAATAAATAGAGTCAAGAAGGATCAATTTATAAGTACAAACCTTTATTATCATAAACAAAATCAAAATTCCAAATTTCTCAATTTACATTTAAAAACATTAAAAATAATATTAAATAAAATTTAAATAATTGTTTATACTATTCTTTAAGTAAAAAGTGTTATAGCATTATATAAATTACTATAAATCTTGGTACAATGTTATAATATTCTATAACTTCAACCCGCGACTCCGTAATTGTTGGGTGCAAAATGTATATGAAGGAAGTGTTGGGTGTAAAATGTATATCAGGGAACAAGGTGGAAATGAAAAATGAAAAATAAAAATAAATTTCAATAATTAATTGAATAAAATTTAACAAAACATTATCACATATTAATAATGAATACGGTATTTTATATTAATATTGTAGGATAGATATCATAAATTTAATTTTTAGTTTATTTATTAATATTAATATAAAATAGTATATACAAGTATATATCCATTTTAACTCTAGAGTCAAGAAGAATCAATTTCTCGGTACAAACCTTTATTATCATAAACAAATTCAAAATTTCAAAATTTCAAATTTACATTTGTTATAAATAATATTGAATAAAATTTAAATAATTGTTTATAATGTTTTTTTTTTTTTTTGTAAATAAAAA
>SNQJ01S0000280.1:324944-334982 GCA_010110895.2 Picea sitchensis | reverse complement strand
GGGTCGGTGTTGTCTCCCCCAAAGAAGGGCCATCGTGCCGGGTTGAAGTCTGATGGCGGGCGCCAATTTTCAGGTACCGTGAAGAGCAGGTGTTCCGGGATGCTCTCTGGTATTCCTCCTTCGGGAATCTCCTCGACCACGTATGCCATGGGCGGTGTTCGCAGCCGCACTTTTCTTCGTCGAGTGGCCATGGCGAGGGCTGCCTCAAATTGCTGTTTTCTCTTTCTCTTGGATTTCGCTGCGTACCATGCAACTCCTCGTCGCGGGGTTCCACGCAGTCGTGGCATAGTGTAGGTTTGATGGAATAGCCAAACCCGCGTGCTGTTTCCTATCTCTTCCGGAATGCTATGGTGAAGTGCTGGCACCTTCGAGTGCACAAAGAGGCGACATCGATAGTGCTGGTCTGCGAGAGCAGAATCTACCCAGGGCGGTTGGTGCTTCGCTCCAATACCCCAAGCGAGGAAAAATAGCATGAGCCGAGTCTCCAAAAATAGCATGAGCCGAGCCTCCATTTTAAGTAAAAAGTGTTATAACATTATATAAATTACTATAAATCTTGGTACAATGTTATAATATTCTATAAATTACTCAGTCTCATGTATATGATTGTTGGGTGCAAAATGTATATGATGAAAGTTTTGGGTGCAAGATGTATATCACGGAACAAGCTAAACATGAAACATGAAAAATAAAAATAAATAGAGACAAAAATGATCAATTTGTAAGTACAAACCTTTATTATCATAAACAAAATCAAAATTTCAAATTTTCCAATTTACATTTAAAGATATTAAAATAATATTGAATAAAATTTAAATAATTGTTTATACTGTTCTTTATGTAAAAAGTGTTATAGCATTATATAAATTACTATAAATCTTGGTACAATGTTATAATATTCTATAACTCCGCAACCTGCGACTCCGTAATTGTTGGGTGCAAAATGTATATCACGGAACATGAAAAATGTGAACCCCAACGACTCCGCCAACCCATGACTCCGTAATTGTTGGGTGCAAAATGTATATGACAGAAGTGTTGGGTGCAAAATGTATATCATGTAGCAAGCTCGGCATAGAAAATGAAAAATAAAAATGAATTTCAATAATTAATTGAATAAAATTTAACAAAACATTATCACATATTAATAATGAATATGATATTTAATATTAATATTATATGATAGATATCATAAATTTAATTTATAGTTTATTTATTAATATTAATATAAAATAGTATATACAAGTATATATCAATTTTAACTGTAGAGTCAAGAAGGATCAAATTCTAGGTACAAACCTTTATTATCATAAACAAAATCAAAATTCCAAAATTCGAAATTTACATTTAAAAAAATTAAAAATAATATTGAATAAAATTTAAATAATTGTTTATATTGTTCTTTAAGTAAAAAGTGTTATAGCATTATATAAATTACTATAAATCTTTGTACAATGTTATATTATTTTATAAATTATTAAATCTCATGTTGCGTTCGGTTGGGGTCAGACTCGTGATACATAAGCATGACTATACATGTGAATCCTCAACTCTGCCAACCCGCCACTCTGTAATTGTTGGGTGAAAAATGTATACGACGGAATTGCTGGGTGCAAAATGTATATCACTGAACAAGATGGACATGAAAAATGAAAAATAAAAATAAATTTGAATAAACATTATCACATATTAATAATGAATACAATATTTAATATTAATATTATAGGATAAATATCATTAATTCTACAATCTTCCATCTTCTTGGTTCAATTGTCTTCACATTGATTTCTACAAATTGTATCCAAGATGGTATCACCAAATAATTGTACCAACAAGTAAGCTGTTCTGGGTAAATTAACTTTTAATTTAATTTTAATTACCTCAACAAATTAACTTTTGGGCGAGGACTACACTATCATGCATCACTTGTTATGTAATGCTATTTATATTTTTTATAAATGTATTTTACATTGCCTCCTCCTTTAAGGATGCTTTGTTCCCAAAGAATAGTATGTACAAGTCAACGCTTTTGTTTTTTCGTATAATTTCATCACTTAATGCTATGTACTAAATTTTCTCGTCATTGAAGTGAACAAATGGAAGGAATTTAAAAGTCCTGAACAAAATTATAGCATTCTGAAAGTTCAATCCATCCTAATTTGACCGTGTGGTGTATTTTTTATTAGGACTTCTTGGATTTCAAGTCTTGGTATACGCTTTCGAAATGAGTTTAATTGACATTCCAATATTTGGAAATTTGAACTGGTTTTTCATCTATGTGATGAAATCTATCATTTGCATATGATAGGGTTTTATAGTCGAAATTCCTTTTGATATACTAGGATTGTTGGTGGAAATAGATAGACCTTCAATTATAACCAATTATGTAAGTGTTTCTTTATTGATTGATAACTTGCTGACTATAGATAAATCTTCACTCTATTTTTTGACTTTAATTACATTTGTGATCATTCCCTTATCCAGCCATGGTTTGGACTTTAAACAGGAAAATTCCCTAGTTTAACTGGAGCCGTTTTTGGTTCCTTGTTGATCAATGTTTTTTTCTTGACACACTCTCCTATCCTTTAATAATGTGTCTCCTTCTTGTTCTTTAAATTATTGATGTGTAAAATTATGTTTTTACTATGATTCCTTAGCTATTAGAGGAAATTCAGAGATGAATGGGCTAAATAAGAAAAAATGTGCTGGTTGAGCTGGAAATTCAATAACCAATAGAATTTCAAAGAATTGAGTTAATGTTAATAATTGAGTTGGATATATAAAAGTCAAGGATTATTAGGTGTCATGTTTCTATTTGGAAATATTTAACCATGCTTACATTGTACCTTGGTTAAGATCTTGGTGAGATCGTCTCAAAATATGGTAAATATCTTCGAAATACTAAATATGAAATATTTTATATTACTAGCACTTATGTGTATGTGTATGTGTGTGTGTAAAAGTTATAAATTATTATTATATTATTATATAGATTTTTTTTCCATTGAAAAAAAGCTTTATATTCATGAGAGTGAAAATACGTATTACATATCTCCAAAAAGAGACTGTTCTAATGATTACATTCTTCCCTTATCCTCTACTTCTCTTCAAAAGCTTCTAAGTTCATGCAAAAAAAATTTCATGCCACTGCCTACCCAAAAAATACCTGTATACGTGTACACAAAGATGTGCATGTTGTTGTTACATTACAGATCTTAAATTTCAAATACAAGTTTCACTAAGAGCTTAGACAGAGCCCCATTTCCACCGCATAAGACAACATATTTAATTTTAGAGCCGAAACTCCATTGCTTCGATCTCTTCATTGTCAAGGAATTCATAGAACCCCAACGTGCCAACCATAAGTGTCAAGGCGTCTTTGGACAATGATTCAGATTTCTCTAAAGAAATGGCTAAAAGATAATGATTCGAAGGATTGAATAGAAAGATTAATATCCTGCAGAAGTGGTTTCAACCTAACATCAGAGGCTGTCCCTTTTTGGCTATCCCAGTCGATAACGAGCTTGGAGTCCCCCATAATATAAAACTTCTTGAGGCCTTTAGAAAATGCAATTTCCAAGAGAGTCCAAAGGGAAATAAAATCAACTATGTTGTTTGTTCCCCTCCCTAGGGAATAAAACACATGAATGTAATGATTATGTTTTATGAAGAGGACCACTCCCACCCCACAAACCGAAGGGTTCTCTTGGCATGCCCCACCAAAGAATCCCTAAGAAATCGCAAAGACCAGTTCTATCATAACATGAATCCTCAAATATTTTATCTTAATGCCTATCATGAATTGCTTAGACAAGTTCAAGATAATACCAGTTGTAACTTCGGGGGGAATATCCTTGTCCCTAGAAATACTTGAGTTTTGGGCCCACCAAATTCTTGATACAAAGAAACTGGGCATTCCTTCAAATCTTTTGACTACCCGATCACATAACCAGTCCTTCAATCTTTCCTCTAGGTTGGTTTTCCTCCATTGGAATGATGGATTTACCTCATTCGCAATGATCCCAATGAATTGAAATGCATAAACACAATAAAAAAATAAGTGAGAATATGTTTCCTCTTTATTTTTACACAATACACACCAACTTGGTCCCACCCATTGTTATAACCCTAATTTGCACCATACAAGCTTACCTGGCATCAGGCCATCTAAGATTCCTTCTTTGCCAAAACACTGTTGAACAACTCTTCTTTAAAACACTTTTTATAAAGGCCCACATGCCCTGCTCTATTACTGCACGCGTGTACACGCTCGCTGACCCAAAACAACCCGCGTGTACCTACAAAAGCACGAAAAAAGGAAAGTTGCTGACGGAACACAGAGCTTTGGGTGAGTTAACTGAACCTTTCGTCCATGTATGGTCGAGGGTTCGCCCAAATACCTAGCTTCTTCTAGCCTATAAAAGAAGGGTTAGGGGTCCCATTTGGAAGAGGAGAATCATAGTGAATAAACTATACCCAATTTCATATTCCCTTTGTCCTAACCCTTTAGCCTTCCTTGTGCAAAGAGAAAGATAGAGAAAAGAAGTTGGAGGACAGTAGAAGAGGAGCCCAGGACCAGGTTCGTGGAGCAGCGACCGGCTTCATCATTGTAAGTTGATTTGTTAAAGTTAATAATAAAGAGATACTTTTCCCGTCCCACCATATGAGGTTTTTATGATTTATTGTATACTTGTTTATTGAAATCTCTAACCCATTAATCTATAGATCAAATGCATGCAGAGTTTGTTGTTTGTTTTATGTGAATGCAGGTCATCCTTGGGAGGAGAGCTACAATCAAAAAATGATCAAGCATAAGGAGGGATCTACATCAAATGCCCGTAATAAGGTATGCTCATTTAACTATGTATTTGCTTAAGAATAATTTGGATTAGGACTGGGATGACGGTAGAAAGTAGAGATCTTTAGGTCTTTTATGCATGCATAATCTAACCCTAAGTGCTAGTCCGTAGAGGGATTTACCACTCACAACAGAATTGGCGACCATACTGGGGAAGTCTCTAGGGTTCCTGGGGATATTTTTGGGTATTTTTAAGAATTGGTTTCATTTTCTTGTTTTTAAAGTTTCTACAAAAGTCTGAGCTAATAGAGATTCTGGTCATCCATACCAGCTATCTCTGTTTCTTTGCTTGACTGTAATTTTTTCAAGACCCACAGAGGTGCACACGACCTGCATAAGGTTTACACGCGTGTACCCTCACCCTGCATTCTCATAGCCCGTGTGTACACGCTAGTTGAGGAAGTGACAGTCACGTGTAGATTCCTGAAAATTGATTTTAAAGAGGCAGTCATCCTCTTCCTTGTCAGAAGTAGTCCTTCTCAGGGGTTTTCTGGAACTCTTTCTAGTCTTTGTTGCTTGCAGTCTGTAGCTTAGGTTTCACCTCAGATTGGTTTGGTCTATGAAGTTTTCCTCGATTGGTTTTCTTTTTCTATTAAAGTAAGTGTCTGAGTCTTCAAGAGATTCTAGTTTTCAGTACCAGTAGTCTCTGCTTGGGCTGGCTTGCTTGGCTTTTGTTTTTGTCTCAGAGTCAAGGATACATGCAGCATGTATAAGGCCAACACGCGTGTACACACCCTCTGACTTTACACAGCTCACGTGCACACGCTTGCTTTTGAACTGTCAGTGGTGTCCTTGAGGAGAAGTTTTGTTAAAGGTGAGGCAGTCATCCTTTCCTTTGACAAGAGCTATACCTATCAGGTTTTTGGGTCTCTGTCATAGTGGTCAGTAACTTAGGTTTGATCACATCAATAGATTTCTTTTTCGTTTAGAAGTTTTTCCTCAAAATTTTTCTGTTATTGGGTTTTTAGACAAGTGTGAGAGTACATTTTTTAAAATTTGCTTGTGTGTGATTTTTGACGTGACTCTTTGCGATCTGCGCTTAGGCCAGAATTTTTTTCTTGGTTTTGACTTGTTGGTATTTTTCCTTTTTCGCTTTGTGAGCATTCAAATAAAAAAAAAACCTTTGTTTCTTTGATTGGTTAAAAAGTGTTGTTTTGCATTAGTAACCAGGGAAAAGTCTTTTCTTTCATAAGTTCTTGATAGTTTACTTAGATCATAAGTAGCTCGTAGTCGAGTGAAATCCTGCCTTGAGTTTGTTTTCCAAAGATCTTAGAAAAATTTTAAAGTTTGAAAAGTTGTTTAAAGAAAAGTTTTTGTTTCCAAGCTTTCTGTTTATTTTACTTTCATCTTTCAAACATCACTAGTTTCACTTTCATAGCCTTTGACGTAAGACAAGCCATAAAATTAACACTAAATCTAAAATTCATTAGACTTTTTATGTTTGTAGGGTCAACCAACTAGTTTAGGGTTAGGGCCTTGAATTAGGTTGGAGAGGAAACTCTTCAAGGCCATTAAAATCAAACGTTGGAGTCTGAGTTAGGGAGTGTCAAAGTACAGTATCGTGAAATTTATCTGGGACCCCCATCTAACACAGGGGATAAACACGAGGTCACGTGTGGAAAGGTAGCAGAGATAACCCCTCTAAAGCTGGACCATTCATAGCGGAGAACACATATACAGGGCTTGTTTTGGGATTCCATCGATTGCATTTTCCACAGGGCTTCGTGGGTCTCGAATCCATTCGAGGTCCTCAGTTGTCTTCCAAACCATTTTCCTTCGATACCCTTCGTAGGATTCAGACTTGATACCCTTCTCATTATGGTCTACCCGACTCTCGACTGTACCCGCCTGGTGACTATTCGCTCGCTGGCAACCTAGTTGCTTATCTTTTTAGGGACATACACAGGTGACTGCGGGGGTATACCGCGGTACCTAGGATAGACATCGGGCCACGCTTTGCAGAGTATACCCAGAGGGTGCTTCCGTGTTCGAGTTGCACTTGCACCGGTAAGTTTCTCTAGTGTTCATTGTTGTAACTGTTCTTCCAATTAGTTTAGTGTTTGCTTGTCTTATCTTGTAGGGACTTTTAGTGTGTGTTGTTTTTTGAACAATTAGACAACCCTAGTGTGTCTTTGATCTTCTCACATAGTGGAGGATCATGAGCTCCGTCAGTCATGAAGGCTTCAGGGCCTATCACCGGTTACACTGGAGCCACCCTTGCCACCACTAAGGAGAAAGCTAGACCAACATGGGTCTTTTGAAGCGACCGGGTCACAAGAAATTGTTCCTGACCAACATCTGGAGGAATCGACTGTTTTAGACTTTGGAGCAAAATCTCTTGGTCCAATTAAAACCTCAACCACTGATATTTTGGCACCCAGCATCGTACCGATTCACCCTTATGAGTGCTAGACAATGTCGCACGCAGCAATGGAAACAAATGTTGTTACTCCTTCTGGGAATTCTTCAATTCCCACTACGGTTGTCACCACAGGAGAGTTTCCACCTTCTAACCCACCGTCACTGGTCCGAGCCACCATGGTCTCGGCCACCTCTACCTCACACAATGGTCTGATCCTGTCTATGGCGGTGGCCACAATCCCTTTCCCACTAAGTCCGATAGGCCCTCCATTCTCATACGGGATGCCTAGTTCAGGTACAAGTCCTGTACTTTCCTACTCCACTTCACAGACTTCAGGTTTGGGGGTAGGGAGCTCTAACGCTCCTCTGCAAGGCTACATGGGGGGAACTCCTGCTCCTTTTAATGCTTTCCCTTACGAGGGAGGTCATATACCTCCTTCGTCCCCTTCACTCGGTGGCACACATCAACAATCCGCCAGGCCACCTGCACAACATAGTTTACTTGGAGCAGGGAGTCAAGGACCACCTTCGCATAATATGCCGGTAGGTTCGACACCGTTTTCTTTGTTCGGTGCGTTTGGTAACAACACCTTTTCGTCAGCTACTTTCCCGACTAGGGGCAACCCCGGTTTTGGACAACCTATTCCTATGTAGGGTACTATTCCTGCATAGGGGGCAAACCCAGGAAATTCTTCCACATTAGGGCCTCAGAATTCTTGGCAGGGATCCGTTCCTTCATCAGGAATGCCGATCTGGGGAAATTATTTCCACAGTCAATGAAACCCCAGACAAGGTACTATCCCTATCCCCACGGGATCAGCATGGGGCAACCCTTCCCAAAGTCCTTTGAATGTAATGCACGACCATCCATCTACGTCCTATTTTGGGAATCAACCGATGATGTCTCCCCATGCGCAAAATCCATACACTGGTCATGGCCATGGTTTTTACCAGAACCCAAGCCTACGCCGAACTTTTCCTGGCAACTTGGTGCTAGTCAAACTTCAGGCCCCTTTTTCCCAGGTCATCACCTACAACCCAAACTACCTTTCCTGGAAATCTTGCATTTGCCAGACTTGACAAGGTTGTTGAATGACCCTATCTGTCACGATCCACGTTGGCCTCCTATTCTGACGAAGTTGCCTTCAGACATACCAAAGTTCAAAGACAAGCCTAACGAAGATCCAGGCGATCATGTGAATACCTTCCACCTTTGGTGCTCATCTAACTCTTTGAAAGATGACTATGTACAGTTGCGATTGTTTCAATGTACTCTCATTGGGAGTGTCGCGAAATGGTACATTGAGCTCGACCGCTCAAGATATTCTTCCTTCGGCGAATTGGAAATGGCCTTCCTGAACCATTTCCAATTACCTGTGAGATACGACGCTGGCACATAATTGCTGGCCAATTTCTCACAGACAAAAGTAGACCATATCTCTGATCATATCTGAGAATGGAGATGCTGGAAGAGTTTAATTAAGGTACCAGTCCCACCAACATTCCTTCTCGAGTGGTTGCTTAAGACTTTGGCCCCACAGTTATCCAAAGACATTGCAACTTCAGGAGTGTTCTCTGAAGAAGACGCCATCATGAGAGCTCAACAACTTGAGCTCATCTATTCTCAGTCTAGTTTATTATACAAGATCTTGCCAGATGCGCCACGCTCAATACTTGATAAAACCAGATAGAGAGTTGGACCACATGCCGATGGTATTGTTGGTTCAGCAAAAACAAAGCCCGCTGAGCAACTGCCGAAGCAGTTGCAACAATTGTCTATACAACACACAGCGGCCAGCCAAACTATTGTTTTGGATTCTCCCCCTACTAAAATGTCGGATTTACACACAGTGCAATCGACAAATCCAAACGCTACCCAACAGCCTGAAGGAAAGAAAAAACAACGAAAGAAGGGTAAGGGGGATAAGAAACCCACTGATAATGTTGGCGGGGGCAACACTGAGAAACAAAAGGTGAGGTATCCGTGCAACCTATGCGTGGAAGACCACCCAACCCACCTATGTCCCTGGTTTCCAGAGGCCCAAAAGTTTGTGACACAACAACAACCTGCTGTGTTAACAAATCCATTTCAACATGGACAAAACCTAACCCAAGCCTCTACAAGTGAAGAAGGGGGCAGTCAAGGACCCTCTCCATCTTCGAACAATCCCACATCCGTGAATATATATATGATGAAGGGTGATGCTTTCATATCCACTAGAGCACATGACTACAGTAAACCAAGCACTTCTGAGAAGGGAAAAGAAGCCGAACTCCCATCTCTTCCTCTACAGATTGAGAAGAATTTGGGTGAAACAATGACACACATCCCAAAAGGCACGTTCAAAAAAGCTTCTCACAACCCAAACGCAAGGGCCTCCCAGAACTATTCTGTGGTGGAAGATTTGTCTCAAACCCCTTGTGCGATGTCCGCTTTAGAGGTCCTCAAAAGCTGCCCTTACTAGAGGAAAGATGTTAAGAACCCGAATAGATCTAATACTGAATAAAAAATCACCACAACAGATATAGAAGAACAATATAGAAAAACCACAACTTTATTATATCAAACCCTTAGGGTAGGGCAACACCATACAATGGATCCTATTATGGAAGGGATCCTCTCCTGTTCACTTGCCTCTTCGAGGGGGCATCCTCCTATTGAGCTACTGCTCCACGATACAATATTTCTCTTCATGTCTCATTACATTGCTTGAGCCCCTTTATATAGTGCTACCATCACCTAAGAACATTCTAGAGGAGGAATCTTCTAGAAGTAGAACCTTCTAAGAAGTCCTCTTACATTTATTATATCTAACTAC
>SNQJ01S0000280.1:296869-323404 GCA_010110895.2 Picea sitchensis | reverse complement strand
CTCTTACATTTATTATATCTAACTACCATAGTGGGCCTTATTTAATAATATAGTGGACCTAGTACACCTTACATTGAATGACCTCCACTATTATCACTATGGGCCCTCTGGGCCCCCCTACTACCTCTCTAGCTACCTTACAAAATATTTATTAACCGCTCTAGGATCTACCGAGACTTGTAATCCGAGTACCATTGTGTTAGATAAAACCCACTTAAAACCTCGTCTACCTCACCACGTAGCATTTCAAATAGTAGTGGCTCACCCCACGAAAACTTTTACTCGAAATATTTTCCGCACGGTGGTTGATGATGGCACCTTGACATGTGTCATGTCATTGGCATGTTGGCAGGCCATTGGCCATCCCATTTTGTCTCTGTCATCTACTCTTCTCACTGATTTTGACGGTCGTTCGTTCCGACCACATGGTATCATTCCCTCTTTTCCCGTGCAATTGGGAGGGAATATCATGTGCGTTGAGGTAGAGGTAGTCGACGCGTCCATCAACTACAATCTTTTGTTAGGAAGGAGTTGGACTTATTCCATGAAAGCAGTGGTTGCTACAATTTTCTAGGTCTTGTTGTTTCCACACAAGGACTGGATTGTGACCATTGATCAATTGTCTTTCTCTAGATCTGACCCTTCATTAGGGATGTCCACGGTCCCGATGATTGATAATCCTCAACCAGGAGTAGTCAATGTAGGGGTTGGTTTGTGCCCATCTCTGATGGGTACCTTCAATTACCCGCCCCCTCAAGGCGATGTCAAGTTCATATCTGACTACCATAAGGTTGAGATTTTCCAAGTTTTGTCGTTTCGCACGACTTACTTCACTGATCCGTGGATACTTCCTTCCCCATCAGCCACGATGGAGGGGACAGGGCATCCGGGCATGTCCATGCCCTTGTCCGCAGCTGAAGTAGCATATTCTTTAGTCCAACAAGCTTCAGCCAACCCAGATCCAACTTCTGCATAAGAGTTCGATCCTCTTCTAGAGCCTATTTGGGCTCAAGGTTCTCTCGCTAACAACGATTATTTAGACTTAGTATTGCCCTCTGACGAAGCAGTAATTGAAGCAATGACAAGTCCGGACAAACCCTGGGATGATCTTCATCATAGATCATACTTTCTCCCAGAGCTAAGTAGAATCGAGGCCGAAGAATTCACCTTGACTATGACTGGAGATAGGACTTGTCCTATTAATCCCTTAGCTATACATGATGTCTATGCTGAGGGTAATATGACAAACATCGCTGAAACCATACCGATCAATACCTATAGAACCCCTGGTGTCATGGAGAATGTTTTCATCGGAGGTGACTGCTCCCTCGGAGAGATTCAAATCTACACAGATCTATTTAAAGAATTCTGTGACGCTTTTGCCTGGTCTTACGAGGAAATGCCAGGCATCGATCCAAAAATAGTTGAACATGAAATCACAACTTATCCAGATGCCAAGCCTATCCGACAGAAGCTTCTTCCAGTTAACCCCAGGAACGCAACAACCATTAAGGTTGAGGTTGAGAAACTGTTAAAAGACGGTTTTATCTATCCTATCCATTTGACCCAATGGGTGTCAAACCCCGTGCTGATCAATAAAAAAAAATCCACAATTCGTGTATGTATAGACTTCCGTGATTTGAACAAGGCCTATCCCAAAGACAATTTTCCCACACCATTCATCGACTAGATAATTGATGAATGTGTGGGTTGCGAGGCCTTCTCTTTCATGGACATTTTTTCGGGATGTAACCAAATACAAATCAAACCCGAAGACCAACACAAAACAACATTCATCTGTCCATGGGGTACATTCACGTATCGTAAGATGCCTTTTGGTATAAAAAATGTTGGAGCCACCTTTCAGCGGGCCATGTCTTTTTCTTTCCATGACCTCAAGCATATAGTCGAGGCCTATTTAGATGATTTAGCATCTCAATCTCGCAAGAGAATGGATCATCCCACACACCTCCAACTTATCTTTGAGCATTGTCACTACTTCCAGATTTGCTTGAATCCAAACAAGTGCAGCTTTTGCGTAACATCAGGACGTTTGTTAGGTTTCATAGTGTCAACAATAGGGATCATGGTCGATCCTCTCAAGGTTGAGGCAATAATTCAATTGCCCCCCCCATGCACAATCCTTCAACTTCAGAGTCTACAGGGAAAGGTGAATTTTTTAAGACCCTTCATCGCTAACTATGCTGAGATCACCAAGGGATTTATGCGCTTACTTAAGAAAGGCGTTCCTTTTTATTGGGACGATGTCACTCAACGCTCATTCACCACGTTGAAACATGCCCTCACAACTTCCCCTCTACTCCGACCACCTAACTGTAACAAGGATTTCTTATTATATCTGGCTGCAACAGAGTCAACCATTGGCATGGTCTTAGTTCAGGAAGATGACTTGTTCTCAGAATATGTCATCTATTACCTGAGTCGAGGCCTCGTAGGACTGGAACTCAATTATTCTCATATCAAAAAACTTGCATTGGAAGCAGTCCATTCTGTTCAACGGTTTCGTCATTATGTTCTCTTTCGCAAGACCGCCATCATTGTTGTAGTGAATCCATTTCAGTACATGTTGACACGACGGGTAATAGGCAGAAATATTAGTATATGGATAGTCATCCTCCAAGATTTTGACTTAGATTTTGTTTTAGGGAAATCCAAAAAGTCACTGGTCTTCGCAGAACTTATTTCAGAACTTTCGGTTGATTCAGGTGATCTTTTTCCCGAAGAGTCTCCTATCAGAGGAGATATGTTTTTGATCACCTCTTCGAATCCCTGGTACGGAGATATACTTATCTATCTCCAGACTTTGAAGTGCCCCACCTCTGCTTCTCGTGATGAGCATCAATGCATACGCCATCAGGCTAAGAATTATCTCATACTCGATGATACATTGTATCAGAGAGGTGTAGACTGCATCCTGTGCCGATGTCTCACTCACGAAGAAGCAGTTATCATGCTTAATGATTGCTATACTGGAGCCTGTGGCGGTCATTTTTATGGGTTGGCAACAACCCAAAAGATTCTACGAGTAGGTTACTTCTAGCCGACACTAATCAAAGATTGTATCGAACCGGTCAAGAAGTGCCACCCGTGCCAAATATTCTCTCGGAAGATGAGGGCACATCCCGCTCCCATGTTTCCTGTCATCACAGTTGGTCCCTTCACCAAGTGGGGGATTGATTATACTACATGCAACCCTCGTTTAGCAAAGGGGCACCGTTACATCATCGTAGCCGTAGACTACTTCATGAAGTGGGTCAAAGCTATGCCAACGTTTAAAGATGATGGAGAGACTGCAATTCTCTTTTTATTCAACCATATAATAGCAAGGTTCGGCGTCCCAAGGGAGATTGTCACTGACCATGGTAGTCACTTTCAAAACTAGATGATAACCGAGTTAATGTTAAAGCTTGGGTTACGACAAGAACATTCATCACTCTACTACCCTCAAGCAAATGGTCAGGTGAAAGTTGTGAACAAAACTCTTAAGACCATTCTACAACGAACGATCAACTCAAACAAGTCAAATTGGCATTTGATGTTATACTCGGCATTATGGGCTTACTAAATGTCTGTTAAGACTGAAACCGGTTTCTCACCTTTCCAACTCATTTATGGGCTGGAGGCAGTCTTGCCTATTGAATGTCAGATCCCGTCTCTAAAGTTGGCAGTACAATTATTGCCAGACACTTCTCCACTTGAAGAGCGGTTATTATACCTGGAGCAACTCAATGAGCAACGTCGTGATGCGGCCCTGGACAACGAGGCTCACAAACATAAAGTCAAGTGTCAATATGATAGATCCGTTCGTCCTCAGATTTTTTCTGAAGGCAACCTTGTCCTGGTCTATGATCAAGATAAGGACCCCCTGGGGGCAGGAAAATTCAAACCCATGTGGTTCGGACCTTTCATCATAAAAGAGGTTCTAAAGAAGGGTGCTTATCGTCTGGTTGACTTTGAAGGGAATGCCTTGGCAGAGCCTAGAAATGGACTCTACCTCAAGAAGTATTACTCATAGGCAGGTCGCCATGGGTAACTTTTTGTAACATATGTATAGTCTTTGTACTACTACTTTCTAGTTTTTTAGTGTTATGGACGTGTCGTTTTGATGTATCTTTTGTCACTGTGGAAGATGTCAAGTGAACCTGAGGTGTTCATTGGGTACGCAGACGGTGCTACCCGACACATTCGGAGGCTTTCCTCCACAACTAGGGTAATTTTTACACCTCGAGGCCAGTTATTATCTTTCAGAGGTATATGCTTAGGTGACACCACAAACAATGTTGCCGAGTACAGTGCAATTATTGAGTTGCTTCGTGACCGTTTTTCATTTGGTATCTCTCATCTCTGGGTCTACCTCAACACTCAGCTAGTTGTGTCTCAGTTAAATAGAGTTTATCGAGTTCATGATCTGATGTTACACCGACGATTCCTTAGGGTACGTCTCTTAGAAAAAAGATTTGATTATATTACATATTTTCATGTTCCTAGGAGTTTAAATCAAATTACAGATACCCTAGCTAATCAAATTTTAGATTGGCATCTTGCACACATATGAAAGGACATACACATAAACATGTAAATACATTTTTTGCAAAAAAAACCGATGATCCATAAGACACAAAAAGACATAAAAATCCATATATAACATCATAGTCACCAGAGTACATAGATGGACACAAGTGCCTCAAAAATATGACCAATAACGAGTCACGGGGCTTATGCCCTCAAAAAATATATACAAGTAGTGCTCTCGGCACGCGAAAATCCTAACTAAAGTTAGGGCCTGTGGGCCCTGTTGTACTGATCTACAACGTTGGCTAAACGCCAAAACAATCGGACCCACATCCATGGTTCCCCCACTACATGAAGCTGCAATGATGTTGGCAGGTCCTCAATCTCTGCCATAGGGACTGTGTGAGTGAGCACAGTAAAGTTCTACTTGACTCATCTCAACACCCTCTCAGCCTCCCGGCTGGAAGATCTCCTGCTGCTGCTAGTCCCCCGGTGGCGGCAGGTGCGGCCCCTGGCCGAGGACGACGCCTGTTCCTGGTGTTAGCGTCGTAATTCACCCCTAGATTGCAACAGGAGTAGAGCCCGACACCCATCAGTTTATGTCACGATTTTTTTAATGGGGTGATCAAATGGAAGTTAACTCACAACGATGTGGTTCTAGCTCCGAAACTAGGCCGAGCATGCATGGGCAAGTGAGGTCTTAGATAACTTCAGACAGTGAGTTGTAGTAAGGGTGAGTAGGGGGAAGACTTATATCAGAGAGATGCTAAAGTCTGTCGTAAACATCAGGTTCCTAACAGACTGTAGAAGAAGACATCTAAATGCAAGATCTTCTTACATTCAAACGCAGAAAACCAGAGAAAACAATAGTGCCACAATAAATCCTTTATCATAGAATAATTGCCATAATTGGTGCGAATCAGTCGATCACGAACTCCCTCAGTATGAGATGAGAACTAGATGAAATAAGGAAACTGCCTTTCATTAAACAAGAAGTCTTACATACAGATTCATAACCTAGGAACTAGGGTATTTGCTAAAACTTTACAATCGGGAGCTTCGCTCTACCATCAATACCTTCAAAAATGCAAAAACTCAGTACATATACTTGGGAAAATTTTCCCAACAGAGGCGTACTCGCCCTCCAAGGCGTAGCGTCTCTTCAATCAATCTTCAGGCATAAGTCCTTCATCAGACGTCTCCTTAACTTCGCATGGCCTTTGCAGAGGAGGTGTAGTTGAGCCAGTAAATGCTGAGCTAGCGTGTGCAGATCGCCTCCGGCTGGTCGAGAACTCGTCATGGATTCTCTGGAAAAATGGGTACACAAGACCCTCTCAAGTAGTCCGCTTTCCAGACCCTCCATTCCTCGCATTTAATGAATGAGGAGAGGTTTCAACCACCCTTTCTCTCCTTCATTTACTCCAAGCGAAAACCAGGACCGAGGTCGGATCAAATGGCACTTGGAGATCACAATAATTCCTTCTGTGAACATACACGACGCCTTCGGCCCTTCCTGAGCAGCTCTTTTCTTTCGCAAGTGACCCAGGGCTATGACCACGTGCTTATCCCCAAGGAGCCCTTGGCGTTCGCAAAAGGGAAGGAGCTAGTCCTTTATTTTTGAGGTCACGATGCGTGAAGGGGCAATAGAACTTAATCGCGCATCGCATACCCCTATTTTGATCGGACAACCTGGAACACTTTCGACGATACTGTGGGCCCATCACTAAAAGTGCTTTTCATTTCGCGATTCACGAGTCGGAGACCCTTGGTTCCTCTTCTTCAACTCCCGCTTCTTGAGACGGCGATACGGGCAAGGCTCCCTTTCTGGTCAGCACTCTCCATATGTAACCGTTGGATAGGGCCTAAGTATTAGCGCCTCTCGCTACTTGTGACCTCGCGAGTTGGAGTATCAAACTTTGTCATTCTCCCTTCGCGAAGTCCCGAGACGCGATGGTCAGCGACGGTTGACCTCCCCCAGACCCTTTTCGTAACTTGGAATCTCGTACAACCAAAGGGATATGGTCCGCCCTTCAAACTCACGAACCCCGAGCTTGAGAAATAACACTGCGCTTGAACTGTTTGCGATCAACGACCCTCGTAACTTTGCGAGTGCCTCCCGAAGGATTCCGAACGTTGAATTCCTTAAAACTTTTAGCGCTATAGTTGATGCGACTCGGTTAATCTGCAATTACCCATCAATCGTTGTTCTTGCTCTGTCGCTAAATCCTTTCCGCTGAAGAATGGAATGCCCACTCGCTTGATTTTAAGTCCGAAAAGGACCTCTTCTGTGTGCTGCGCTTGGGCGCCTCTCGTGCAACCTGCAGACCCAGATATCCTTATGCCGAAGACAAGTAATGTTGCTAACACCTGGCATAGTCCGCAGTCCGCAGGTCACACTGGTCCCACATCTGCATGCAACAAACACATATCCGTCAAATACTCTGGCACAAAAAAAAATGATATATAACAAAAACAACATAAAAATTACATATGTTTCAAAAAAACAAAACAAAAAAACAATGAAGTAAACTTACCCATCTCTCCTCGCTCCTCACCAAAAGGTACTGGTATCTCAGGGTCTCTTGAGAAGTCAATCCTGGCATAGGGGTAATCCTCTATAACCAGGATCTTTCGTGACAACCACGTGAAGAATTCATCATCAAAGGACTCATTGGTCCTTCCGCCACCCTATCGTGGCAGTAACACTGACCATATACACATAACAGGAAGAGAGGCCTGATGTCCTCGTACCACTACTCGAGGACTAAAGCTCAGAACTCTCTCAATGAAGAAAGAGCATAGAATGGTCCCAAACCCGAAGTTCCTCTGCATCCACAATCGACAATATGTCAACTACCTCTTCATACACTCTAACAATGTGGTACTCCAATCAAATATTTGTGCATTTAAGCACTGGGCTGCACAATTCATATGTGCCCAGGACGCCTGATGCAAAGATGCAGAACCAGTGATTCGCCCAATAAGAAATATTATCGCATGTAGCGATAAGTCAGTAATCTTGCTTATGGGCACCTATGAGCTCGAGTGGTTTGTATCAACCGCACAGTAAATGCCTATCAATTCCGCTATGTTATGCGGCCCCTAAGGAAAAGTCCGGAAGTTGACTGGTTCCCCTCTCCTAGAGAGGCTAGTCAAAAAATATATGTCCTCGGTTGTGGGCACCAATGACTGCCCCTCTAACATGAATGCCTCTACATCCGGATGCGAATAGTCAACCAAGGCATTCAATAGCCGAGGTTGTTCCCACATAAAAGGACATAATAAGAACTTGAGAAACCCACATTGCATCAAGGAAGCCACAGCATTGGGGTCTTCCTCGACCAACTCACTTACCTCCTCATGCTCTCTTTCTCTCCAGTGGACATACGTCCTGCAAAACATCAAGGTTCCGGAGGGTTAATCCTTGTTTTTAAGATTTTTTCATTCACTAAGGGGGCTCCACGCGGGCTATAATGCTGACAGTTGCGTGTACATGCGTGCAAAGTTTACTCTACTCGAATGTACACAAGACCTATCTTGAGACAACCCGCATGGACCTAGGGCCGACCTTTTTAAGGTCGACACCCCCCTAAAAAATGGAACCCAATGCAAAAGTAAAGACTTAAAATGTAAGATAAGGGAATTTGTACTTACTTGGTCCAGACAGATGGTCGTTTCATCCACTGTAGCTCTCAGAATCACCGCTTTTATCAAAGGGTTTTTTTTTGGCTCCAGAGTCAATTTCCAAATCAACAATGGTGATAATGAGCTGTTAGCTTCTATTTATAGACTTTTTGGCCTCTTTTTGTTACTTTTTTGGCTCCCCTTATCATGTTTTTCAAACCAAAAACTATTTAGAGTGATTCAGGAGTTACATTGGGGGGGGGTATGATCAAGTATCAAGACATTTTTTTGGAGTTTTGGGTAATTTTCGATGGTTCGTGGAAAAAATTTCCGAGGATCAACTTGAGCATGTAGGTTAGGTTTCTACCCTGACTTTTGTATCTCGTTGTCTTTTTTTTTCCATAGGATCGATCCCATCAGGTTGCGACACAGAACCATCATTGTTGCTTTAGAAGTGTCACAAGTTGGTGGTAGAGCTTACCAGAACATGGATGCCCTAGGTAGATCCTAGTTGCATTATGGTATCGATGCTGACTCTAATCACTGTAGGCTCGGGAGTCCTTGTTGTTTTTCCTGATTACGAGTTTGAGCCTCATTTGCATGATTCGTTTTCCCTCTTGACCTCACCCTCAGGACTCCCAAAAGATATAACGAGTCTTCTTTTAATCCCTTTTCAGATCCTCTAAACATGAAAATATTGTCGAGCGATCTTGTGGTCTTTCACGCTCGTTAAACTGAAATTTAAAGTCATGTCTGTCCGGTGGTAGTTTACCCCTTTTTCAGTCCGGATAGTCAACTGTACGAACAAAGGTATACTCTATGGAACTTCAGTTCTCTAGAAGAGTACTCTCAGGTATCATTTTAACCCTTTTTTGGGCCTGGGGGACTAAATTTATGAAAAAGGAACCCCCACAGAGTCCAGAGTTAAGCTCTTTTCAGACTCCCTAAAATTGAAAAGATCGTCGAGTGACCTTATTCTCTCACACTCGTTAAATTGGCCCAGAAGAACATTCCTGATGGATTCCATAGTTAATCTTTTTTCAGACTCCTTAAAAATGAAAAAATGGCTGAGTGATATTGTCTTTCTCACACTCGTTGAAATGGTTTTGAATAAACGTCTTGTCGGTGCTAGTTTACCCCTTTTTCGAACCGACTGGACTATCTCCGAAAAAGGTACCCCAATGGAGTCTCCTTTTACGTTTTTTCAGACTCTCTAAATATGAAAAACCACCAAGATTACCTTCTCTAGGATCGTTAAACTTACATCAAAGGACATTACCATTGTGTTTTTTGTTAACCGCGTTTGCATACTTGCATATTTGGTTTAAATGCTAGTTCCATGTTGCTCCCAACTGAACCATCTAAAGCATACCTTATACGCAAGCCTTGTAGCACTTTGCCTCTGCGTCTTAACACCTTTGGTCCCTGGATGATTTTTCCCGAGTATCATTATTCTGAACGTCAGTTTTGTCCTTGTGCCTTGAACTTGTATGTTTGTAACACTCGTTCCTCCATTGTAACATAACATTCCCTTATTCCTTTTTCCAAAATCATTGAAAAAGACAAAAAAAATCAAATATACCCCAAAAAGAGGAAGGGAAAAGTATTTTCTTTATTGGCAGCACAATAAGTCGCCCTTGGATAAAGCACATCTGTCCATTTGTTCACCAAACTATGGGATTTAATACGACCTTAGGAAGCTGTTCTCGCTACATAGAGTTGTGTCCTCCTCCGTTTGGTTATTCTTCCAAACATATGGAGAGTTTGCGTTGCCTCCTGCCTCATGAACTTATGATTAATGCCATGCTCCCTGAGTCTCATCATTTTGTCGTGCTATTGTCCAAGGGAGGTTTTTACCAAGCCTGAGTCTGCCCCTCTACATTTTGTCTCTTTCCCTCATACCCGACCATCCTGAACGTCCAATCAAGTCCTTGTTCGAAATCAATGAAGCCTTCAATCTGATCACCGAGATTCTCTAGTCCATGACTGATGAGCCATCGAAGACCTCTAGGTAGTCAAGTCGTACACTCATATTACACTCCTACCCAAGTTTTGAATATTTTGAAGTTGTTGCTCGAGCTCTGAAAACCTCATCTCTAGCCATCAGGCCTTATCAACTTCTAAGAAGATGGATATGTTACATGTATATCTTTTTGATTTCGAGATGTAGCTCCGATGTGTATTGTTTGTGGCTACACTTTATATAGTTATATGACATGGATCTACAATGTATTTGATTGGTATCCATGCGTTTATTCTATCCCGAGCATGGGTATGCCCGCCTCGGTGAGACAATTTTTATTTTTGCAGACGACGCCTCCCGATTTCTGGTTCCTGGGCTCACTTATTCGGCACATCAGTAAATATTGGTAATGTATTTCAACCATCAGATGCTCTTCTGACCTCAGACATTAGGGGGCATCTTTTATAAACCTAATTTGCACCATACAAGCTTACCTGGCATTAGGCCATCTCAGATTCCTTCTTTGCCAAAACACTACTGAACAACTCTTCTTTAAAACACTTTTTATAAAGGCCCACGCACCTTTCTCTATTACTGCACGTGTGTACATGCTCGCTGACCCAAAACGACCCGTGTGTACCTACAAAAGCACAAAAAAAGAAAGTTGTTGATGAAACACACAACTTTGGGTGAGTTAACTGAACCTTCCGACCATGCATGGCCGAGGGTTCGCCCAAATACCTAGCTTCTTCTAGCCTATAAAATAAGGGTTAGGGGTCCCATTTGGAGGAGGAGAATCATAGTAAAGAAACTATACCCAATTGCATATTCCCTTTGTCCCAACCCTTTAGCCTTCCTTGTGCAAAGAGAAAGATAGAGCAAACAAGTTGGAGGACAGTAGAAGAGGAGCCCAGGACCAGGTTCGTGGAGCAGCGATCAGCTTCATTATTGTAAGTTGATTTGTTGAAGTTAATAATAAAAAGATACTTTTCCCGTCCCACCATATGAGGTTTTTATGATTTATTGTATACTTGTTTATTGAAATCTCTAACCCATTAACATATAGATCAAATGCATGCGGAGTTTGTTGTTTGTTTTATGTGAATGTAGGTCAACCTTGGGAGGAGAGCTACAATAAAAAACTAATCAAGCATAAGGAGGGATCTACATCAAATGCCCGTAATAAGGTATGCTAATTTAACTATGTATTTGCTTAAGAATAATGGGGATTAGGTCTGGGACGATGGTATAAAGTAGATATCTTTAGGTCTTTTATACATGCATAATCTAACCCTAAGAGCTAGTCTGTAGAGGGATTTCCCACTCACAACACCCATCCACTCTTGCGACAAACTTCCCATGTTAAGAGTTTATTGAATAGGGATAACCAAAGTGAAATTTTATTTTTCAGTGGTGCATGGGATTTCCAAACAGGACCCCACCACCATTTTCTGTCCCCCGAAAATTGAGACTCTATCTAGGATTTATACACCAATTTGGCAGTGAATTCCTCGGACTTGGGATTTTTTGACCAACAAAGCTTATCAGACTCCTCATCTTGAAGGATAATGAAATTTTAAACCAATAGCCCCATGTATCATTCCCATTCAGACGCATTTGTGTTTGTCAGTTCTAGAGATGACAAAGAATGGCATCCCTCCCTACCCCTTGCTTGAGGCACGTGAGCACGGACGTTTGCTAATGTGAAATTTTTTTCGGAATGGAGCACTTCAATAAGGGAATCCGACAAATGAAAGCCGATCCCGATCCATGGGTCTATTCTCATCATCATCAATCTACCATCCCCGATTTTCCTAGGGAAAATTTTAGGGGCTAAATTTCGCCCATGTGCTAATTTTCCATGCTTTTTCCCAAAAAACAATTCGCAAATTTCCATTTTTTCTAAAAACGATTCACCCAAATTCTATAGAAAAATAATTATTTTACCTTAAAAGTAGCCCAAATTTTATAGAAACCACATTAAATCCTTAGAAATTTGAATATTTTTTCAAAAATATCGCCAAACATTTTATAGTTTGCATATTAAGGACTACTAAGATTCGTTAAGGTTTCTACTTTTTGAGATAAATTTCCATACTTAAAATTATCCCTAAATTTACTAGACCATCTAGTTTCCCACTAAAGGGAAAGCCGAAACCAAATCTTTCCAAATGATAAAGCCTTGCAGTATAGGTCTAAAACCATTGAAACCTTTGAAATATCCCTTTCCATTCCACTTAAGAAACATAATACAACATCAATGAATATGAGACGGGAAATGGTTTCTTGAGCAACTTGTATGCCCCAAATCGACCCTAATCTTATTTCCTCCTCCATAATGTTATTGAGTGCTTATGCGATAATTAGAAATAAAAATGGGGATAATGGAAATCCTTGTCTCAACCCATGAGATGCTCCGGAAAACCTATAAGGAGGCCCATTGATGAGAACTGCAAAGTGTTGAACTTATGATTATACTGATATGCGGGGGGGTGAATCAATATAAGATATGTTTTCACAATATTTAACCTTTCATCAATCATTCATTAGTTGAGAAACAACAATCACATATAAAATCAAACCACAATGTACAAATTTTAACATTGAAACACAATCGGGAGAAAACCATAAAAGTTATCTTTATAAATGTCTATAGGCACCAACCTATTGTTACAAATATTGTAGGCACCAACCTATTGGAGACACCAATATACATAGTTAAGAAACTCAACGAGATGTAGGCACCAACCTACTGGAGACCCCCAATCTCCTCAACTGAGAACCAACTCAGTAGCACTTGCAGGAACCAACCTATTATTACAATATTTGCAAGAACCAACCTACTAGAGACACCAATCCCCTCACCTGAGCACCAAATCAACAATATATGTGTAGACACCAATCCAAAATATACACATAGTACTTCGGTTTCATCTGCATGCTTCATTCCACTGACAATCCTTAAAATTATAGTCACATGTAGCCTCCATTCCCTAGTGAGCCTCATAGCATCATTCCCAAAATATGATCCCAGACTGCAACATCACAACCTCAAGACAACACACATTACAACATCACAATCTAAAAACAATGCACAGTTCAATGTCACAGATCTTCATTCCTTCATAGCTCACCTTAAGAATAAGAAAATCCCAAGAAAACTCCTCAAACTTCTCTTGCACACTTTCAGATCTCGAAAAGACACCCTCGACTCCTTTAACACACCTCAGATCACTTCTTTGTACCTCAGAATTGATCTATTTCTTGGTTTCACTACACATGCACATATCTATCTTGTATTTATAGTATTTATGTCCTCACTTTCAGGACTGACCTATCACTTTCAGGACCAACCTGTAAAGACTAGTTGAGTCGACCTAAATGTTTTGGTTGGGTTATCAAATGGAAAAATTAATATCTCCTCATTCCTAGAGAGTTAGAGGAAATTCAATATATAGTTGGAAAGGTCTCAGAATAATATTTCCAACCATATAACCTATGATTATATTTGAGCTAGGTATCTAGGGTAAACATTCCTTCAAATATAGGGTATCCAAATTGAACATCAAAAATCCAAAAGCAATGTTTCCAACAATTTCCATCTTGCAATCTTTTTCTTAGACATCTGTAGTCTCCCCTTGTCTTTGACATTAATGAAAACAATATTTCCAACACAAAGGACACTGACTGGATACAACCCATTATCCATTTTGCCATGGGAAGGACCATCCCCAGTTTCAACAACACTAACCAGAGGAAGGTCCAACTTACATGGCCATAAGCTTTGGAGATATCCAACTTAAGAACTACCACTGGCTGGATATATTTTTTGAATGAATGAATGGCTTCCTAGGCTACAACAACTTCGTCGTGAATTTGCCTATGCTGGAGGAAACCAAATTTCTCTTTCGATATGATGTCAGAGAGAAGGGGATTTATCCTCATGGTGATAAATTTTGTTATGATTTTGTAAATAACATTACGACATGATATTGGCTGGTAGTCCCCCAGATTAACCCCATCTTTCTTTTTCGGAATCAGAGCAATACACGTGGAAATAAAGATCCTATCATTTTTCCAGAGATCTAAAATTCCTTCATTACCTTGACTAGATCACCTTTAATAACATAATAGAAATCCATGTAGAATTCAATGGTGAGTCTATATAGCCCTAGGCTCTTTCCTTTCTACATTGCAAAAAGAGCCACATGAACCTCCACTTCAGTGACCTCCTCAAACAAGGAGTGATTCATTTCCTCTGAAAAAACAATAGGGAATTTGGATATGACCTGGATAATATTATGTATGGAACATCCTATTGGTTCCTAGAAAATATATTGAAGGAAGCATACCCCCTCCTCCACCTTCTCATTAAAAGTATGATCCTTGAGCTATCCTAATACTGAATCTCCCAGATCGTATTGATATTTTTAGGTAAGTTGGCGTATTGGTGAAAGAATTTCGTATTGGTGTCTCCCATCTTTAGCCATAGAGCTCTACTTTTCAATGTGCAAGTTTTTTCCACTTTGGCCAGAAGTTCATGTCTCACAACTTTGGCTTCCTTCAACAGAAGGATTTGTGTATCATCAAGGGATCCCTCATCCATTGCCCGATAGATCCTAGAGATGAATTCCTCAACCTCCCTTAACAATTGTCGAGATTTCTCCATGAAGGACTTAAACCATTGCTTGGTGACTTGTTTAATTCGAGTCACGTTTTGAGCAACTCAATTCATATATGATGAACCTACCTCAAGGGATAGGTGGACCCAATTCTTGGTCACTAGAGCACAATAATCCTCATCTTCCAAACAAATTGGTTTAAATTTGAGCGGAGCAAGGGTCGTCTCCTCTACAAAGGACATCGAGAGGAGCATCGACTTATAATCTGACTGACCCCCTTCAGAAACCCATGATTTCCAAAGAAATCACCCACCCAAAATCCATTTTGAGACTAGATACACATCCAACCTTTTTTTGACTACATCTTCATTAGAACATAAATTTCTCCATGTTAGAACCAGTTTAATGGGTTGACTTCTACTAAATGATTTTTTTCAAGGAATGATAAAAAGTAGTTTCTCTGGATATCTTGATGGGAAGAAGCCCCCCATACTTCTCTGAGAGATTTAGTGAAATTCAAGTCTCCGCCAACCACCAAATTAGAGTCATTGAAAACTCTTAAGTGAATAAAATTCTCTCAGAATGGGATTCTATCATTATACGACCCATATATATTGACCAACTTAAAGTTGTAACTTGTGTCCTTAATCTCCAGATTAACTGTGATGGAAGAATGGTACGACAAGGACGAGGTATCTATACATTATGGACTCCAACCAATTATGAATCCCCTTGACTAACCCACTGCATTAACTACACAAAAAGACCATCCTTTAAGCCAAGGTTCCAGAACCCGAATGGCTTTTGAGCCTTCACACATTGTCTCTTGAATTAGCAGAACATCTAGTTTTTGGCTTATAATAATCCTTTTGAGGTATAAATTTTTAGGGGAACCCCTAACCCCTCTCACCTTAGAGGATACAATATTCATGGTAGAGGGGCCCTGGGGGATTTCCCTGCTCTAATTAGGGCCTCTGTAATTGTGGTTTGTTTACCTTTATGAATGTCCCTAACAACGCATTGTTGAGATTTCAGGAGATGAGGCTTCCTTCCCATGGGATTGGTTTACACAGGAATGAGGGCTAATCCCCCCGATGACAATGAATTTTCTTTGCCTTTGGGGCGTGGAATTAAGGCACACTCCTTCTTAGGGGAAGTGTAATTATTATATATATTATCTATTAATAGTGCATTATTTATTATATGATATCTATTATCATTTATTGTGTGTGCACAAGAATCTAAACTTCTCATTATTATCTTTAAGTCTCACATTGTAATTCTCGATTGACCTAGCTTGAATGGTAGTGTCATGTGACATACGTGGATTTGATGTGGTGTAAATGGCTTGTTATTTTGTAATTTTCTTAGGAGGGTAATTTTGATACCAAATTTCCTCTAATCGATGGTGGTAATGGTGATAGGAAATTTCTTCTTCCTCCTCTTATATGCTTAAGATTGCCAAATTTATTTTCGAGATCTCGATTCTCTATTGTAATTTATGATTGCACTATCGATAATTTTCTTATTCATGTTTTCATATTACATATCCTCTCTTTAAGGAACATTTTTATAATTTTTTGACTTAATATGGTTGGAGGGATGTGATTTATCAATCGATTGAGTTTTCTTAAGTTCACGACACCTAGAGGTTATCCTAAGTTGTCATGGCTCCTAGTGGTAATAATATTTCTTATCCTAAGTTTGTGTAGCTCCTTGATTCATCTATCAACAACAAACAAGTGCCACAACAGTGGCTAGGTCCTTGCATGTAATGTTGTAAGTTTACATATTAACCAAAATTGGCAATTCTGGACCTATGGAAAAGAATATGATCATGGTCGTGATATATAAGTATAGAAAAGTTGAGAAGTCGATCTAGAAACATTATTTATTTTAATAAAGTAATAAACTAATGAATTGATATACCTGTGTGTTAGTTACTAATAGGTATTAGTTATGCTTAGAGAAAAACAATGCCAAGATCTCATCCATAATATAAAGAGCGGGTTTGGTTGCAGAGGTTTCAAGTTGGGCTAGGAGCTCTACTAAGAACTCCATGTGACCTACATGAGGTAGTTTAGTAGGGGCTCACTTCTACACAAGACATGCATTATCGTATGTGTTTGTGAATAAGCATATTATCATTGTTATTGTTGGATGGAAGACACCCTTCATGACTAGGATGCCCCTGTGCATTGGAATAGTATAACATGTGAAGGATTTCTTCAAACCTCACATTAATTAAGTGATTAAATGTTGATTTACAAAAGGAACTATACTACAACAATATCATGCATGCAAGACCTCCATGGATTAAGAACACATCACACTTGGGGTTTGGGAGTAGATGAGGCCACATTGCTTCTATCTCAACACACTAGGAAGAAGTCATCAAAGTCACAAATGACATGACTAAGTCATTGAAGCCGTCATTTTCCAAAATCTAGATGATTAGTAGACATGATGTCCATTGTCATTTAAACTTTCCAAGCCATGTTGTCAAGAAGTCCTACCAACTCCACCGAAAAACATAATTGGCTAAGAAGGCTATGATGCCTAGGAGAAGGAATCCAAAGGTTGGTCATAGTTCTAGAAGAATTAATCTCAGTGGATGCTTTTTAAGATATGACAATCACAACTTATATTCAAAATTGGATACGTCTTTCTCAGTTGTATCCTGTAGGAATAATACAAACGAAAAAAAATGAAAATGTAAGGGGTTTAGATCAACCAATTGCTTCTATTGTGACCTCGCTTGTGAAGAGACCTATGTTTGTTAATGTGAGTCTTATTACATCGAGTTATGAATGGAATTATTCTCTAGCACATTGTTGGATATACCTTGGTTGGAATCAGTGTAATTAGTGCCTCGACACTATGTACAATGGTTTCCTCTATTCTCCACAAAGAACTATGCTAGGATATTATTTGCAAATGAACTACATGATCCTTTTTGTGAGACACAAGTCTTACAATGATGCTTGCCTTTTGTCACCACCCACACCCACAATTTCTTCAGAAGGTATTTCCCTTTCCATTCAAAATTATTGGGAAAATCTCAAAATCATTTCGGGATAAATCAATGCCAAGGATTGTTATTTGTTGCAAACCATAAACTACTATTGATGATGTTGGTATTAACCATTAGCATTTTCACTATTCTCAATGTGGTGGTCAGAGTGATTTTAATTTGGAAGAGAGAAGTTATATTTGATCATTGGTCCGAGACATTACCACTTCCAGGTGAGTTGAGTTTCCTATGCCTTATTGAGGAGAAGTGTGTTTTTTTCCCATCATATTTTTGAAATAATTAAAAGCATATATTTTTATCTATTAACACATATTTTTGTAAATATTTTGTGAATTGCAAATTTTGCAAGTCAATTAACAACTAAGACAATGCTAGTCAAGTGAATTTGGCTGACCTTACTTGTATAGTGAATTTGTCTGACCTTCCATGTAGGAATCATCACATCGTACAAAGTTTCAAACAGGAAACACAATTGTCATAGAAAGGTATGTAGAAATTTATAGAAATGAAAAATAAATTCATAGAAGTAATCTTAGTTTAGTTTCAAGAATGTATATGGAAATTACAATTATCCAATTCCGCTAATGCAACCTACGTCCATGAGGAACAAGGAGATTGTTTTTGATGAAGTTTCTCCAAAAAACAATGAACTTTCTCCAGAAGACAATCAACCGATCTGTGATTTTTCAATAGTCGAGGAAGGATGGTTTTTATGTTGCTCCAATAGTTGAATAAGTGGCATAGTTGAAGAAGGTAGTAAAATGATTACAGTGATGGGAAGGCGATGATGAGAATAAGTCGAGGGATGACAGTGGGAAGATGATCATGACAAAATATTTATTATTATTTGTCAGAGTCATGATTATAGTTTGACTGGGATTAATGTATACTAACATTCTACAATGTGTATTGACATTGTGCTATAATTGTTTTTGAGTAATGGTATGAAAGTATTATCAATGGCTTGCTATGTTAAAACTTAGGCCACAAACATTCACATAATTTTTAAGGCAAAAAAATATAATAAAATGTAATAAATTTTGTCATATTTGTTTGATAATTCAATGCAATGTTAAAGAATTCCCACTGACAATTTGACAATGAGAAATTAAACTTTATGACCAACAGAAATGTTAGAACATGTTTTAATATTGTCTAATGGATTGATGTAGTTTTTTACTTAGTGCCATAACAATGATCATTATAACATCATTTATTAGGCTCTTATACATATAACATGGACTCACTAGACTTTTGTAATATTGTACATGTGTACATGGAGATAGTTTTGGGAGTTATTTGGTGGTGACCATTCTTTTAGGTAATGTTGATCTACACTAATATGTCATTCTTATCCACTACTTATCCTTTATCTCTTGACAAGCTTACCATCAACCTTTATGGATTGGTTGATATCCACCCTTGATTGTGCCTTATGACCAATGGTATAGGTTTCTCCTAGTTATTATAAATTGAGGCAATTGGTCTTGAATCAAGTAAGGGTGGAGGGTGGATTATGGTATTGATCATTAACTTGGACCCTATGTGTCCTTAGGCTAGATCATCTATATGATTGATAATTGTATGGATCCAATTTGAATTCCATACATGTGTGTGCTCTAGCTGATGTAATTAGGAAGTTTATATAAATAATAGAAGGCCTTACTTCTGTGGATGTTTCCCCACTTTAGGGTTTTACCATGTAAATTTACTGTCTCCTATCTCTTATTTGATAGATATAGTTTTATTTGTTTGATACTTTCCATAGGATTTTAGATATGTTAGATATTGGTTATATGTTTATACATATTTTTCCGAGTATTAAGAAATCTAAATAAATAGAATTTAATGTAATATTTTAAATAAAAAATAAAAACTATATATAAAAACTTAGAATAGTTTGAATATGTTAAAATTCAACGTAGAACTAATAAGTAGTCAATGTTGAACTCATTGCAATAGTACCAACCTTCTGCAAGGACTAATAAGATCTCCTACGACTATGTAGAAGGTGTGATTCACTCTAATGGTTCAATCCTTTGATTCGTTGGTGATTTGTGTTTTGAGACTTCTTTGGTGTGAGTTTTCATAATTTATTGGAGAATCCATAGTGTTAATGCTACGTGTCAACATTTAGGATCTCACAACTAGATCCATCTTTAGGACAAAAAGTTGGTGATTGCTATGGATGACATAACCCCACCATCCACAATTTTACAACACATACATTTTTTTGTGTCATAATTTGATTGTTTTTGTAGGCAACTCAAGTGGATGCATACTGTCATTCACCCACCCCCCAATGCGTAGGTTTTAAAATTATTTTTTGATCCATGCAACTGTGGTGTTGAATCTTGTATCCTTCATTTGGTTTCTCTTTATTGTCTACAATATTGTTATAGTTATGATTTCACAATCTAGTTATGTTTTCCTTATGAGGTATCTCAATATTTTTGTAATGAATTTAACAAAATTATTGATATAGTCGACTTGATGTTGTGATTTCATACTTTTTATTTCCCACTATTGTCAACAACATGTTAGTGATGGCTGTGTTTTATTGATTTTATTCCAAGAAATAATCTAGTCACGATCCTTTTATTATTTATTGTACTCATGCTTCACATAATGGTAGTCAATGTGCAGGGGTTTGTGATTAATTAAGACCACCTTGAGTATCCTAGTTTGTTTTTGTATTCTATAAATGATGTTTGCTTTCCTTCTTCGAAAAATTTGCATATTAGTGCTAGTATTTGTCAATTGCAATTTTCAGAACTAAAAGAACAATGACCACAAGCTAGTGGAAGTGGCGAAAGGTTGGGTTTTTAGATTGATTGTGAAAAATAAGTGGCCAAAGATCAGGATCAAACAAGCTATGATACCAATGTAATGAACCAAACTAGTTTATATTATTGAATATCACAAATAAATATGATAATGTAAAAATCCATATCGGGTATAATATAATTGTGATGGATGCGATGCTTTAGACGATCACTTGTAATGGTATAAATATTATTGAATGATGTTTATGCCTCAACACTTCCCAACCTCTAGGGATGAGGGACCCCCCTTTTTCCCCTTGTTGAATGATTAATTGATGGTAGTTATTATGCAATTGATGTCTTCTCACAAATAGATTTGACTCATCATCTACTTTCATTGGTGGTGAATGAACTCTCTAATTATATTGATATGGATGGATAGCTCAATGTGGGTGTTTCCTTCTCTTTGGGTTTTACTACTTCATTGAGCTATTTTGTTTCATGTTGGGATGATCCTTGGTTTCCACTTCATATCATCCTATTTTTCCTTATGTAAAGTTGGTTGAGTGGTTGGATAATGTTTACCTCTAGGGTTGTGACAGTTCTCTTTTCTGGCTAGCAATTCTACATGACTTTGGGTTCTTGTATGGTTTCATTGGTGATTGATATATCTCATTGTTAAAATTTCTTTGGTTATGAGTAAGTTGTATGAAGTTCTAATTACATTGATCTTTTTTAGTTGCTCCTCTGAGTTTGGGTGCATGTTACTTGAAGTGATTTATTTTTGCCAAAATATTATATGGGCCAACACAACTTGTTCGCTTATTCGATATTTACCTCTTCCATGAAAATTTCCTCATTGATTGAATGGTGAATGATTGATTCACTCCTTTTCTTTAGTTATTAATTAGTTTCAATTGAATGATGATGAGACGTAGAAGAATATTGCAAGTGCTCAAGTGTTCTATGCTTAGTGTTTCTTTACGTGCATGGATGTTTTGTGCCTATACCCACTCTTAAGGCACATATAGGTAAAGAATAATTGTGCATCTCACCTTAAAGGCCCTCTAAATAACACTTACCCAATCATTGATTGTTGACATGAAATGGATCCACAATCCACACCGAATGGTTAATGGCTTAGAATAATGCAAAGCACTTGAAAAAACTATAATTTTTGGTTATGGAAAAATCTTGTGGCTATGAAAATTGATGACAAGGTAGGAGGATGCAATTGAGAGTGTGAATGTCCCCACACTAATTCAACCAATCATAACTCACCTATAAAGTGTTATGCTATCAATGTAAACATTACTTTTATTTTATTTTTAAGAAAGGCAAATAAATAGGAATTGTGAATTGGAACACTACCAATAAAATACAAAAGGAGAGAAAAGAACTACCTATGGGGATATGAAAATATGGGGATGCCTATCCTTCTAGCTACTCCCAAAAAGATACCACTACCTATAAAATCTTGCACGATGATGGAGAAGGGTTCTTTGGTAGAAAGGAGAGGGAATTCTAAAAGAATTCATGTGATTGTAACTTGTAATGTTCTAGAGTGCCAAAACACCATTGTAATTTTGAAATCGTTGATAAATAAAAATTCAACATAGATATTTGATGCTAGAATTGTTCCTTTATGTTTTTATAGGGTAAAATTTGTGTCTATTGTGTTTAACTGCTATGTGATTATGGTTTTCTATTTGTTTGCTTCATTCTGGTGTATTCATGTATGTATTTCCTTGCTAGGAAACTACATCCATTACCAAATACATGGATTGCACCTTCCTTTAATTAATTAATACTACCATTATTCCCTTTACACAATCGATCTTTCCAATATAATTATTGATTGTTTGAATCACTAGTTTTGCACCTACAACTCTATTATCTATTACCTACTTGTTGGAATCACTAGTTTAGTACTCCTCAATTCCCAGCTCGATTTCCCATTGACTGAATCGTTGTTATACCTATAGCACTAAGATTTTTTTTCTTGAGTCATTGTGTTGTATCCACATCCCACTTATTGCTTTTATTTATTGCTAGATTAAAATAATTGCTTCAACATGATGTTAACCACATGAAACAACCCAGATTTGCATCATATTCCTTTACTTCATTCGTTGGTGTGATTACTTTTTGTGTAAACCACATACATCATATACTCTGTTTAAAATTTAGGAGTATCATCTACAACCCTCGTTGTGATTTTCCAACATACACATCCAATTATTTTTCCTTCAAGCCGTGCACAATGACATTACCTACAACACATAATATACAAAGTAAATGCTTCATGGTTATAGTGGTAATAATGACAAGTTAAAATTTCTTGCATATACAATAAATGCAAAGATATGTTGTGGATTAAGAACTCGGTGTGAACATCTAAAATCTACATAGTTTTGTTTGATTGGTATAAGACCTATAGAGTGTGTCTTTAAGTCAATTTAACAGAATTAAATTGTTGGGTTTGAACATTTAAATAAGAAACGTGTTATTTGGTTAGATATTCGAATGGAGAGAAATATTGTAGCCACTTTGTTGAGCATTGGTTTTGGAATTCTAAAACAAACAAATAATCTAAGCCTTGAAATGCGATGAATAAAAATATTCATTCACTGTGTCAAAATGCGCTTTCTACAATCCAGTGTGAGGGAGATGTGCAATTTCTTCGATGTTTAATATGGAGTTGGCACATGACACTTAAAAAAATATTAATGAGAAAAAAATAATTCAATGTCCATTATAAATGAAATATTTCAATGGCTACTTAAGTATATATAGAAAGCAAGACAAGCAATAAAGTAGTTGAAAGTAAAAAAACTATATGTGGTTCTACTTACCGATATGAGGGAGTTGTAATTCCTTCAATGCTTAATATTTCAATGTGGGTCGAAAATAAAATATTTTAATGTCCACATTAAATTATATATATATATATATATATATATATATATATATATAAATAAATTGAAAGTAAAATAATTATTATTTTACCAAAAGGCGCTTTCTACAGCCCAATGTGAGGGAGATGTGCAATTCCTTCCATGCTCACCATAGATTTGACATGTGATACTTAAAAAAATATTAATAACAAAAAATACTTCAATGTTTTTCATAAATAAATTATTTCAATGTCTATCTTTTAAGCATATGAGAGAGTGATTAATCATTGACCTTGCAAAGGGGACATCTACCTAGTCATTTCCAACTCCATCTTTGCATATAATCACATGTATGTACTTTGTTCATAAGTACTAGCCACATTAAAGCTTTGGATTTTAATGAACATTTAAACTTCCACACAACTTTGAACCATCACTCCAACTCTTGAACTCCTTCTTCCTCCCTATGTACTTTGTATCCCAATTTTGGTGTCTATAGTCATCTATTTGGATTTCTAGACCAATAAATTTCATACTCTATATCCTTTATTATGACATAAATAGCTCATAGAGAAAAAATATATCCCTCCCAAATCAAGCTTTCCTTACTAAAGAAACCTATTATATCAGACATCCATTCTTGTCCCCAGATAGAAGAGTTTTCTACATCTACCACTTGAGATAAATAAAACAAGACACTTTCCCTTAGAGCATCAATCATATGTCTAGGAAGACAAAAAATTTCTCCACACCCAACCCAAGGGTCTTCCCCTAGCTTGATTCTACTGAATCTATCTCCAACCTTCCAAACTAGTAATTTCCCAATCAATGGAAATTCCATCACCACAAGCTTCGAAATAAAAAAATAATTGTGAATGGTCTTATCTAGTCCTCCACACTCATGGAATAATTTTTTTTTTTTTTTTCTGAAAAGGCAACTTAATCCACAATCCATTTCCATAAATAACTCTCTAAACACATTTAGTGGAAAAGGATTTTGCAAAAGCATGAATGTTTTTTTATACCCCAAACCACAAATTCTTTTGGAACCACAATATTTTTCCATAAGATCCAAGGAAAATATTTATTTTCATTGTCCCCAACAGAAAGGAGCTTATTGTTGGCAAATGTTTAACAGGTAGCATATGCTTGTCATTGATGGAAAGTACAATAGTGAAGATGGCAGGATCAGAGTGTGCATCGATGGAAAAATAGGAACAACATAAGCTCAGGAGGAATTAGTGCAGAGTCGAATGCAGTGCGTAGGTGTGCACCAGGGATGAGGTTAACTCATGACTAAAGCTCAAGGGAGATAGCGTACTTAGGATCATAGGTGGATCAAAGGTCGAGGCCTTTGACACATATAAATTCTTCGAAGTAAGAAGGATGTGTAAGCTTGGAGGAGAAGCGTCGGTGATCGTTGGATCCCATCCTGAATTCCCGATGGCTGTCAGATCTGAATAAAGACAAGAAGAGCACGCTGAAGAGAAGGATAGATATTAGGTGTCAGATCTGAGTGCAGGATTCGACCACCGTTGGATCGAGGAAAAACTGCACGATCTTTAAAAGTGCAAGGAGTAGAGGGCTCACAAATCCTGAAAGCAGGAGAACCGTCCATCTCAGGGGATTATGTGGACCATCGATCTGACTCACATCAGCAAACTACATCATCTAGGAACACGTGGCACAACCAGGTAATGACAAGTGTCAGACTGATTCAACATGCCAAGCACATGTAAGTCACGAATCAGGGTGACACGTGGCAGTTCTTTAACACATGTGACACCAACAGACTTACACCATGTCGGAGTTTCAAGGATCGCGTGTTGGAGATGTCAAAGAAACAATGCAATAGGAATCCCGATTTCGCGATATGAAAAATCGCGACTTAAATCGTAGCCGTTGAATCAAGATCAAATCTCGACCGTTGATTGGGGTCCTTGCCAGAGTTTCGGGGATCGAGAGTTGGACATGTCAAATATTATTGACATCAGGAATCCCGATATCGTGATATGTGAAATCGCGATGTAATCTGAGCCATCATATTAAGGTTGAATCTAGACCGTTGATTCCAGTCCTTGTCAAAGTTTCAGGGATCGAGAGTTGGACATGTCAAAGATTATTGACATCAGGAATCCCGATATCGCGATATGTGAAATCACGATGTAATCTGAACCGTCAGATCAAGTGTTGATCGGAGGGCTACTGATGCATGACACAGTGAAACTGCCAGAAACCATTGATGGCGTCTACTAGAGAATTCGAAGAGACCCCTGTGTGATCACCAGAGGAGATGAAGAGTCTTCAAGCTTCGTCCAAGTGAAGGAAGACTATTCTTAGAAGGGATTGACAGATGGATGAGCGTGGAAGCCTGTAACTGAAACAGAGAAGGTGAGCTCGACTGTCACAGAGAAGACGAAGAGTCTCAACTGCCAGAGAGGCTGAGGAATCTCAACATAACACCCAGTGATGTCGAACGCGTGTTTGAACTGCCAGAGAAGTCGAAGAGTCGCGATGATGATCACGCATAGCACTTGAGATGTGGAGGAGATTGGCACGGTATGAGCATGCATAGGAATGGTGAATATTGCATGCAAAAGATGCACATAAGCTATATATACATGGTACATAGAAGAGATGGGGTTGCTGTCGCTATTGGATTTTGCTGTGGTTGTTGTTGGTGAAGGTGATTCATGTGTGGAGAAGGAGGAGAGTGCAGCAGCTAAATAGCACAGAAGAGGAACTATGCAGTGAATGGACATGGCACACAGAGCATAAAAAGTGGAAGAACAGACAACGCAAGTGATGTGTGCAGAAAGGCAATGAGACAGACAGAGCAACAAAATGCAGCAAAACAATGATGAGTCTGGTAAGCCATTGTTGAGCATCATATCATTGTAATAAGTTTCAGTAGCAAAGATTTATATTTTAGGGTGGTTGGGAGGAGCTAGGGAGGACTGGTGTCCTCAAAGGTTCAAGTGGGTGCTTGAACACATGGAGTTGGTGCTTTCTTCTAGTTGGTGCTAGAGAAACTAGGGAGTTGGTGCTTCCTTCTAGTTGGTGCTAGAGAAACTAGGGAGTTGGTGCTTCCTTCTAG
>SNQJ01S0000280.1:275742-294452 GCA_010110895.2 Picea sitchensis | reverse complement strand
AGAAACTATAAATACACAGTACAGAGAAGAGAGGGAGTTGTTGTTGTTGGAGGTAGCTGTGAATGTTGTTGGTGAAGGTGGTTCATGTGTGAAGAAGGAGGAGAGTGCAGTAGCTGAAGAGCACAGAAGAGGAACTGTGCAGTGAATGGACATGGCACACAGAGCATAAAAAGTGGAAGAACAGACAGTGTAAGTGATGTGTGCAGAAAGGAAATGAGGCAGATAGAGCAACAAAATGCAACAGAACAGTGATTAGTCTGGTAAGCCATTGTTGAACATCATATCACTGTAATAAGTTTCAGTAGAAAACATTTATATTTCAGGGTGGTTGGGAGGAGCTAGGGAGGACTTGTGTCCTCAAGGGTTCAAGTGGGTTCTTGAACATAGGGAGTTGGTGCTTCCTTCTAGTTGGTGCTAGAGAAACCAGGGAGTTGGTGCTTCCTTCTAGTTGGTGCTAGAGAAACCAGGGAGTTGGTGCTTCCCTCTAGTGGGTCCTAGAGAAAACAGAGAGTTGGTGCTCTCAGCAAGTTGCAGCTTGCAAAACTGAGGTTGTATCCTCATTATGAGTTGGTTCTCATATGTATGATACTATAAAGATTGTAACCATTACTTATCATAAAAGGAAAAAGAGGTTTTTACCCTGCATGGGTTTCCTCGGGAAATATCTGTCTCTGTGTTTCTCATATATGTGAATGATGCTAAAAGTGCCATTGTTTATTTCCCTGCATTATTGTGATCATCATTCAGTGTCTCTACAAAGAGTTTAAAAGAACCATAATTGTTTGAGCACGGTAACAACTGATTCACCCCCCCCTCTCAGTTGTCCAACACTTATATCTAATATTTTCTATTTTTTTCTTGCACACCTTTAGGGATAAATGATAAGGATACAAAATACATAGGAATGTCTTCTAGAGCAAATTTTACTAGAACAAGTCTTCTCCCTTGGATAACCACATGTTGGACCAAATATACATAATCCTTTCTACTTTAGATATCATCCAACCCCAATCACTTTTTGTGTAATCATTGGGCTTGAGATAAAAACCTATATACTTTATACCCGATTGAATCTCCACATGATTAAAAGGAAACAATTATAAAAAGTGGGTTTTGTCTTCATCATTAATCCCCATGAAAGAAACAAATACTTTCCCACATTATAACCATCCAAGTGGCTGAAAAATAGAGATCTAAAATCTCCTTAATCTTTAGAGAACCCTAAGAGAACCATGAAAAAATAGAAGAATATCATCTATAAATAATAAGTGAGATAGATATAAGGTGCCCCCCATCCTTGTTCCTTTAAAATCTCCCAAACTTTTTCCCTATGAAATACTCTACTAAGACTCTTAACCACAAGAAAAAATAGTAAAGGGGATAATGGGCATCCTTGTCTTAGCCCATAACCATGCCTAAAAAAATTAGTAGCAGAACCATTCATCAAAATTGAAAAAGACACTAAAGATAAACAATTTATAACTGAATTGAAAAATCGTAAGTTTGAAACCCAATTGAACACGAATTAAATGAGGATAGAGATAACTAACCTTGCCATATGTATTGCTTAAATAAATCTTGATCACCATCGCTAAAAACTTTTCAACTTTGATAGAGTGAAAAAATTCTTGAGCCACACCCACCGCTTCATCAGTCTATCTTCCAACCAAAAAACCAAACTACTCTAGAGATATGGATTTGGAAAGTAAATTCTTGACTCTCTTGGCAATGATTTTTGAAATTATTTTGTAAATGAAATTGCACAATGCAATAGTTATGAACTCCCCGCAAGAAGTAGGATTATCTGTTTTAGGGATGAGGGCTATGAAAGTAGTATTTAAATCCACTAGCACTTTCCATAATTCCTTGACTCCTAAATAACCCTCAAAAGATATTCCTCAATTAACTCATAGAAACCTAAAAAAAACTCAACTCTCCAATCATTTGGACCAAGGCTCTTATCTGTTTTAAAATAATGTAGAAGCGCCCTAATCTCTTCTTTTGACACCTCTTCCATCAAACTATCTTTATCTTATTTTGTAACAAAGCTAGGGTAATCCTACAATAGCTCTATTTAATTCTTTGAACAAATTTTGGAAATGAGCCACCCCAGGCTTAACTAAATCATCAAAACTAGAAGCAATAGAATCACCATGACCTTGCATTTTCCACAAATTATTTTAGATGATTTTTTTCTATGATTGACAAACTCATGAAAAAATCGGTATTTTCATCACCATTTTCCAAGCATAAATCTCTACTTTTGAGCCTCCAAGCAACCCCTTGTTCATCCAATGTAGATATATTGTTCTTCTCTATCTCAATGATCATGGTCTTATGATATTCATTTAGAAAGATAACCATCTCTTGAAAATATAATTCCTCCAACTGAAGCTCAACATCCTTCAAGAATCTTTCATCCCTAAGTTTTTTTTATTTTTATCATAGGCCCATTTTACCACAACTTCCTTAACCTTTTTAAAGTTAATTTCAAATTGGATTGATATAGACTCCCTAAGGTCCTCGTCATAAGGAACCCATTGAAGTTTAACCAACTAAGAGAAACCCTCATCCAATAAGTAATGAGAGTTAAATTTAAATGGGCTAGGAGGCTTTCTACCCATAGATACTAATTCCAAGAAAACATGGAAATGATTTGATTCACCTCCAATGCCCATCTATTGCCAGACCTCATACTATCATTTACAATACGTTTAGAAATAAAGAATTTGTTTAGCTTCTTTAAAATATTGTGTGCACCAACTCTCTTATTCCTCCAAGTTGGCCTTAACTTTATAAGAGCCACATCCACTAGTCTAGACTCATCTAATATAGTCACATAATAATATGAAAGAGGATCAACAATATAAACCTCACCCCATATATGAGCATTCCCAATGGAAAAATTTAAATCCCCACTAATAATACTATGACGGTGGCCTATAAAACTCATCTCGAAATTTTTTTTCCTAGAAGGAAAATTTGTATGAGTATGGACCATAAATGTTCAGGACCGATATCTCCTTCCCCAACTCTTGGGAGAAAATGATCAATCCTAAACCTAAATAAAAAAGACAAAGAATTAGAGAAATATGAAACCCTAGGATTCCATCTAGAGTAAACCACTAGACCTACCCTTGGAGTTTGAATTGATGAACTCCTACACACACAAAATATTAACTAACTTTGCACAAATTTTACTCCCTTAACCCATTGATTCTTGCATTAGAAGAATAAAAAAGTCTTTGATACTCCACCAAACACTTTAGGGTAAGTTGTTTTATAGGGCTACCCAACTCCCTACAATTAAAAGACAAAAAAATCATTAAGAAAATATCCCCACGGTTTTTCTTGCTCTAAAAACCCTTCAATATATAGTTGATTTCTTGATTGAACATCTAAATGAGATAGGTCTTGAACCTATACAATATGATATTTTATTCCTCTAAATCCACCCTTTTTCCCTTTTCAATCAACAATAGACAATCCACCAACAATCCCACCCTCAAGATCCATTGAACCAAATTTCTCGGGGCTTAAAAAATAATGGAGTTGGTCTTCATACAAAAATCATACCCCATTATTAGGAATCAAGTCACAAGAATTATGGATAAACCCCAAAGACAAATGATAGACCTCCACACCACCCGTTCCCTTGACAAAATCCAAACTACTAGTTCTATTATTTGAAATAAGTGACATAAAATCACACTCAAAAGTAAAAACCCCTCCCTTCCTAGACACTCTCTCATTCAAAACTCCTCTATGACCAAAATCTATACATAACCATTTTAAAGAAAAAGAGGGATTATGCAAAGGGTGAAGATCCACAATGGATGTACCTTGGAGTGAATCCAATTAAAAAAATAAATATTTTTATTATTCTTTGACACATTATATTGATAACTGGACACCAATTATATATACCATGGAGTAAATGGGATGAAACCTTTCATGTGGGTATGATGTCCTTTGAATTTCTTATAGTATTTAAGTGCAATTATATACTTAGGTTAATTACAAATAAAAGGGTTATACACTTTAGGTGTATTACAAGCTATCCCCTCTTGAAATGCTTCATCCTCGAAGCATGGGTAATTGAGTGTAGTGAATTAAATACATAAGGTTCTCGGGTCCATGATGATAGATTTTCTCCACATCCTTATGCACTTGGTAAAGTAATCATTGAAATTTGTAGTGTTGAAAAATATGTTTCTTCACTTGTATGTCTTTCAGGATTTGACTATCTCTAAGTGTTTTCCCTTCAATAATTTCATTTGTCTGTGTGTGTGCTCATTTGGAATGTTGGCACAGACTATCAAGAATTTTCAAACTCGATTTAAGTGTTCCACATTGAGTGGAAATGATTAGAATTCCAAATACACGATATGTCATCCTAGTGCCACAATCTACAACATCTCCAAGTTGCTCCTTTGTTATAATTTGATTAAGACATGGCTTGTAAACAATATCTTCAAGGAGATCCTCTATGGCCCTTTCTCTAGTTGAACCTTGAATAGTATCTTGATCCACTTGAAATAATTATCAACAAAAGAAATTTCCTTTGATTTATTCTTTTGGGTTGCATTATGGAGTCAAGCATCACCAGATGGTAGCTTCATGATTTTCTCATGATAGATACCTTCAATATATATCTGGCTAAAAAGTTCTATAGTAAAAATTATTAGTTCTGCTAAAGTGAATGAAAGGAGATGAGTAGGTTTTTCATCATTCTCAAATAGAAATACCAATGATAGTCTATTTGTGCATAGGATAAATCTAATAATGTTATAAGGAAGCTACCAATCTTCCTTCCCAAAATATTCATCCCCCAATTTTTGCACCAATTTCCCCTCAATCATATACAACCATGGGTTTTCCAACCTTACCTTCGACTCGACTTCATCCACACATAATATTATCTTCGAAACTAAAGGAAATTATTTTATAATACTCCTCAAAGTAACAATTCTTTTGTTCTGACAATTGCTCATGTTTTTAGGGTTTTCCATAGAGTTTACAATGTGGTTATTCTTGTAGACAACCCCACCTTATTCATACACAATTCTAGATACACTTGATTCATAATCCCTTTCATTATTTATATTTCTTTGACTGTGATATGATCTTCTCAGTTATCTCCACATCCATTTCTCCATGACTTCTTTTCGGTCATAGCACAAATTTCACACATTAACTTGGGACATTCTTGAAAACGATACATTTGATTGACATAATAGATTAGGATAACATTATCACATGTATGGAAGGATTCCTTAATAATTTCCTCCTTTCCATTGTTCATTTCTATCTCCAACCCCAGAGTGTCAAGCTATGCCTCAATTGTGGCATATACATTTTTATTCTTGCCATACATAGCAATACCTTTTATCAATGCTAGATCGATGATTCAAATTCCACTATACATCATTACGAGGATAACCCTCAATTGATTATCATTGTTCAAAAATTTATTATTATAGTTTGAATTCCTTGAATTATGCAGAGTACATTCTATCTTATTCATTCATAGGCGAGGGTTACTATTGTTAATTTGGTTTATCTTGGGTGGTTGGGAGGAATGGTGTTATCCTCCCCACCCAGGTTCAATTCCTGCAAGTAACATGTTGAGATCATAACAAGCATATTGTTGTAATGGCTTCGAGGCTTGTTGTTGACCGGCCTTGTGCCTTGAAGATTCTAGGGTTTACCCTGGGTACCAGTCTTGAAATGAGGGGAAGTACTCAAGGTTTTACTGAAGCAATGTAACTTGGAAAAATAAGGTCGAGGTTACCAAGGTAATTCAGTTTTAATGAATGATTGAGGAGAAGTTGCACATGAATTACATTGTAGAAATCATTTCTCTCTATTTTCAACTCTTTAATGGTTTTCAATTTAGAAAGACTCTCTGTAAGGTTCCATATCGAAAAATTCATCTACAAAATTCTTACGCCTAAGGGGATTTTATCACATCCAATTCCTATCCACTAGATCACATTGCAAGGATTAGATACCCAATGTTTTATGACAAAACTGCTTTTGATGGAATCAAGAGAATCAATGTCTTGTGAACATGTTTCCTATTTCATATCAATTAACAAGTAATACTCATAAGTTCTAATTATAGGAAGATGAATGGAGATAGAAACCTTCCACCGGTTGAAAATGTTTTCCACATTGGGTGTCATGCCAATTGGATTTCACATAGAAAATTCAGTTCACATTCTTTCTTTTCTTTCCTCAGTTTGTTCGATCAGAGAAACATACATAGGTATGTTGACTATGATCTTATCACTGAGTCCTGAAGCTATTCAAATTTCTTCCTCTGGAGATGAAAATACCACAAATCTAGAACCTCTACTCTGACCATGAGGATCATACATTACCTTGCACATTATTATTGTAACAACTTAAGAAAAATGTCCTCTAGCATGTCATCATCAATGCTATCATCCAAATTCTTTACATAAAGATGAACTCCTTGAATATTTTCAATCCTTTCTTTCTGTAACTGCTCAAATCTCGCTCTCAACTCAACTTCCCTCTCATATTGTTTTTGAGCTCTTCCAACATACCATTCCTTGTCATCAAATTTATTACCATTCAAATTCTCAACATAGATTTTCAAAGTTAACAAATCCAAAGAACTTTGATTTACCCTCTGCATCCCTCATTACCAACATAGTGGTCATTGGTTCATGGTCAAATTTATTTCCTAAATTCTCATGAATCTAACAAATTCTTAACATAAACATTACAAAACTTGGTCCCTCTATTACCTTGTTCCCTTTCATATCTCTAAAAAAAAAGGACTAACATAGGCCATTTTGTCATTCATCAACATACCATTCAACTTGTCTATGAAATTATGCGTTGATTCCTCTTGTTCAAATTGAAAAAAACCATATCCTTTAGATTTCCCTTCTAAATCAGTTGCAACCTTATAGGATGAAATAGGTCAAAAGACTGAAAATGTATCATGAAGGGATTGAATTTATCCCTTTATCTAAATTTTTGATAATGTATTTTTCATTCTTCTTTTGTGAATATTGGGATCTAGACGGGTGTACATTATTTGAGTAGGCTTCCCATCAATACATGTAAAATTTAGCAGCTATATAGCTTTATATGCTTATCGAGCAGTCATGTAGTTGACATAAGCATACCTGAGGGAGTGTTGTGTGATCATGTCCTTGCAGATCCGATTGGATTGTACATTAGCCACCTACTTGAAAACATCGTAGAGCTACGCTTCAGAGGAATTATCCTTGAGGTCGCCCACATATCGTGAAGTTGACCACCGATACTAAGTGCCTTGAAGAAATACATCCTCAATCTCAACCTCCTCAAACCCCTATTTTGAATAAGAATTAAAATCAGAGGAATCACAAGAGCCAACAAGAGGAATTGGACTTGTGTTCCTTGTGGGAGTGTGATGCATTATTTCTCCTTCCACAAACGTTTTCTGAATTTGATTATGTTTAAGGGTCATAAATCCAATATGTTCTTGTAGATCCACACAATGGGGTGCTTTTTCCATTTTACCAGTTGCATGAATACTTCTTCAAACTAGTATCTTAGTATGATCATTGGGATAATTCCACTTTTTGGCATAATTACTACAATGTGCTTCTTTTGAGCTATTATAGCTATGGTTGATCTTAAGGGGTAGAGCATTAGAGTTGTGCCAGCCTATACCTTTACTTGGATTTATAATTGAAATGAACTCCCCCATAATGATGAGACATCTCTTCTAAATCCTCTCCATGTAACTCTTCCTCATCGTTTTTGTTATCATGGTCATCTTCATCCTCTTTGGAAAACTCACCATGCAATTTTTTATGGTTACAAGCTTCAATCAATTCTTTACATATTACTTTAAGTTCCATAATATCATGGTTAATTCTTTCTATGCTTGCTCCATCATAAAAGATATTGGTAACCCTAAAGCTCTGATACCAATTTGGAGTGAATCCATTTAAATAAATATATATATTTATTATTCCTTGACATGTTACATTGATAACTGGACACCAATTATATATACTGAAGTAAATGGGATGCAATCGGGATACAATCATTCACTTAGATATGATGTCATTTGAATTACTTATAATAAGCAAGTACAATTATATATTAAGGTTAATTACAAATAAAGGGGTAATATAATTTAGCTATATTACTATTGGAGTTTCTATTGAAGATGTAGACCAAGCTAAATGAGCAAACTCATTGATTTCCATAGAAAGAGTTATACGTTTCACCTCTTCCAATATTTCTATAATGATTGGCTCAACAACAGATAAATCAACATGGTCAAAGACTTGTTCAAAACCCATCTCCAAAGATTTTGAAGCTCCTAGCACATGTTATAGAGGCCTACTCACAATTAACCTCACCCAACCTTTCCTCTTCCTTCACTCATTTTCTCTTATTTAGGGGTAGGAAATAGTCTTGCACCAAATGCCCATACTGATGGAACCACACACATTTGCAAGGAATACCATAATAATATAGTTATTGAGATATGGAATAACCCCCTTTCTGCATAGTCATGGTCGAGGATAAACCCTCCCTCAAATCGATACCCACCAAAACACTAGAAATTAACATATTACCAGTTCACACAAAGCTCATGTCTACATCAATAAAGGAACCCATAGCATTTCCATTCTCTTTAAACACCTTATAGGACTAGAAATCAATTGGTAACTTCGACAATTTTATCCACACTCGTATTATAGTCATTTTTTTTAACACATATAAAAAAAGGGTGTCTAAGGCTTAAGGAAAAGCACAGATGAACGCAATTTCAAACATGGTTCTAGAACCTTTCACACATCTTCCTCTAACCTAAGGATGAAACCCATCCAACCATGAACCCAAAAAAAAATTTCAGCAGATATCCTAAGGCAAGTTCCCAGGTTTCTTTCATCAAAAGCCTCAAATTCACTTCACCCATTCGATGACCTTGAAAATTATTGACCAAGATTTTCAAGATAGGTCAACCACCTCATTGATTTTGATGTCGTCACCTAATACCAGCTTTACCATAGTTTTATTCACTTGATACACATTTTACATTCCCCCCCCTTCTCCAAAACTCCACTAGATCGATCCCCTCCTAAACCCAGTCATGTTATGTATTTCTTAGACGTATTCGAATCTTGCATAGACCCAATCCTCTTCTCCATCTGAAAAACACCATCCAAATAGATACAATTGCATTCAAATGCCACCTTTATTGGACACCCACTTGAACCCAGAGACAAAGAAACAATAAATTGTTTCACACTAACTACTGAACTATCAACTTGCACACATTTTGGGTTATAGTTAATGTTTGGAATAGCATGAGAAGACCCCACCATCATCTGGCTTACACCATACCCCAAATCATGGATACCCTTTGAAAAACTATAGCCCAAAATAGGCAAAGGCACCCTTGGCTTAATAAACTCTAATCTTGGAAGCAAGTAAACATCAATAGGTAACCCAAAACATTCCTACAAAGGATGATTAGTGGAAGAAGAAGGAATAGATCTTGAATTTTCCAATGCTTTGTACCAAAAGCATGGGGCTTTTATTTCAAACTGCATTCCCATCTACCTCACCAGTACTCCAACCAATGAAACTTTCGTTGAATCATCCACTGCATGATAGGAACCTTTACCTAGTCCATCCATTAGATGGCATTAAAACCGATGCTTTACCCACTTGATTATCATTTCCCAAAGTCGTCGAAGACACTCAAACATACCTTGATGAGTTAGCATTACAATCTCTTAACCAAAAACCATCTAATGACCCCAATGAGACTTAAGAAGACCAAAATTTTTGGTCTTCATAGGGATCTGGAGTATAATCAACTTGGTCTAGATCCATGATTCAAACCCTAGTCTTCAAAAACCCTAGCCATCCTACTCACCCACCATTGGATAAACCAACTAGGTCTTGAGATCTTGCTATCATCATGACTATTTCTACATGTGCCTTTTTGTTGTTGTTATTGCAAAACATTGAATTGTTATATATATATATATATCCCAAGGGAGTTTCACCTCTAGGTTTTCTTAGGTGTGACCGTGTGTGTGTAAGAGAGAGAAAGAGAGGGGGGGAGGGATTAAGTATCATAATAACATCCATTTAGACAAATTTGTACTATTCTATATGTGTTAAGTCCTTTATACCTATTGGGGTTTGAACCTAAGATCTATGCATGGTGACATCATATATATAAAATTTATTTTTCCACCAAAATAATGTGAGCAAACTTCATTTTTCCAAGGAAAACAATGTTAGAAAATTCAAGAGATGCTTCCTCATATTCAAGAATAACATCCCTATAAACTCATCAACTAAACTAGCATGTTATAGCCTGCTTCACCCAATGCCCAACAACCCACTGAATATAATTATGACCTTTTTTATTTTTCTGGGCTATTCTCACCGGACACAATCCAATTATTGGTGAAATTGCAATTTTCCATTGTTTAAATTGTAGTTTTGAATACATAGATGGATCCAACACCCTCACAAACTCCTTTTTGAATTTCTAAAGGTGTCTAACAAAAATTGAAAAACAAAACCGAAAAAGGTTTAAAAAGTCTAATATTTACACTAATGCTATACGTTATACGTTAGCACCCTGATGAAGTACTACAGTTCACCGCCACTAAAGTCAACATTTAAATCCTTTGTCCTTTCATGCAAAAGGAGAAGTACTATGACTGTAACAAACCAAAGACTAATGATCTCAAAGACTTTTACATCCCTGGAAATAAGTAATTACGCCGACGAAGATTACTTGCAAAACCGACAACAACCCAAATGGGATCAAAAACTGTCAAAGTAAAATAGGAACACGGAAACGGAAAAAAGTGATTCCGCCGAAGAAGATTACTTGCAAAACGACAACAACACGACCAATATATGCATGTGTAATGGGATCAACATAGAACAGTAACACGGAAACGGAGCAGTCTGTAGCGATATTCCCTCTCAGGTAAGTTCATGCACTGGAAAATCACGATTTGACAATGAAATTCTGCTGCTCAGAAGTTTCTAGTTGTGAAGGATTCTTACATACAATTTATTTGAAACAATCCATATTACAATTTCAACAATCACAACTTTAATTCCAACAATTCATTGAAATTCATACGACCAGAAAGTAAAATCTATGTGCTACTTGACTAATCTATTCTGATGAAACAACCCAGGAGTGAGAGCCTAAAACAGCGTACTGAGAATATATATATATATATATATATATATATATATATATATATATATATATCACGTGATGAACGTACTGATCAATGAAATATCACGTGATGAACGTACTGATCAACGAAGAGTTATAGAACGCCCTACATTGCCTTCCCTGATGTTACCAAGTTATTCATTCACGCGAGACTTCCTTTTCCACCCGGATCCACATTCTATCACCTTCCTTCCTTTGAATCCCAATTACACACACATCGATATATATCATGTACTTCATATATAAAACCAACATTAATCTGTCTGATCTAACATCTAACATGAAATAATACAAAACAAATTCAATTTCCCCACGCACATATGGAAGATTAAATAAAAGACACTGACAAGGCAAGAGGTCATCCATACACTCTTGTGTTTCTTCCAATTGTGTTTCAGCTTATGAGGCTGTGCCTCATTTCTTTGCTTTTGCAACAATGGTTTGGTCAGCCCACACGTACTACAATTAGATTATGCAATTAGATTATGCATTTTTACTTAAGGTGTATCCATAACTTCACTTTAAGATACAATCTATCAAATGCAACTAAGTTCTGCTCAACCGAGTTTATTAAACAATAGGCACACATTCAATCTTAGTTTTTAAAACATCCCAACGATACTTATACTTAGCCAATTATTCAATATTTAGTCAACATACATAATTGAAAGGAACATAACATTAAGTAAATAGACTACAACACACATATATAAGTGACATCCAAGGTGGATGCATAAACTTGATTATGAAGAGAGTGACAGATATATAACAAGGGTATTGCAACCTTGTGTGTGCAACTCTATTACAAATGTACAATGAGTCTAAGACAATATTGACTTTTGCCAATTGCTTAATAGACTTGCACAATCCAACCCTTGAAGCAACCACAAGCTTGCCTCATGTAGGTCCTACCTTCTTCTTCTTCTCACTCAGCCAATTGAATTTTCCCTACTGTACCAACCTTGAACTTAGCACAATTACATAGCTTCTTTACACTATTGATGAATGATCAATGCTTTAGTACCTTTAAGGTGTCCACTATTTATAATACAACACTTGCCTTGCACTTGCGAGCCCCTCCAAGCCTAAGTTGGCTCAAGTGCCCACATCGCCAACTTCGACCATGCCTAATGGTGCCACTGCCCTCTTCATGAATTGTCCAATGATTTTTCAACGTCCAATGGTGTTGCACCCAAAGTGCCACGTGCCTAACAAGTGTATCCAAGGCACCCAAAGTGCCATGTGCCCAACAAATGCATCCAAGGCGCCCAAATGTGCCCAGCAAGGGTGCACCCAAAAAATGCATCCAATAGATTTGTTCCTGATGGATGTGTGTATAATGAGTGTGTCCTAGGATGGCACTCCACAAATGATTGTGTCCTAAGCCACTTTTACCATTCGTCGTAACCCCCAAGTGTTGAATGTCGGGCTCCTTGGGCCCACATGTAGCCCAAGAATCTAAGTCTATAAAATATAGTCAAGTTCTATATGCCACTTTCTTTGTCATGCATAGTGCATGTCTATGGTGAGGTTGCCTACGACAACCCTCTCTTCCTTTCTTTGCCAAGTTCCCTTCCAAGCTTCTCTTGGTTTGACCAACTAATGTGAGATACCAAGGTTTGCAATGCACTTAATCTAACATGTCTCTGGATTTCCTTGCTAATGGGCCAAGGCACTTCAAAACATACTCTTCTAGCCATCAAACTTATGTCAATTATGTTTGTGTTGGTTAGTGACCACCAAGGTGATCATGTAGTGGAGGTGCCTGAAGCCATTCAAGGCCAAAGCCTTACATCCTCCCCCATTAAAAGTTGTTTATGTCCTTGAAAACATCCTCAAGAACCTACCATCCTCCAAGTCTATTGTCCAGAATTATGCATCCATTTGTGTTGGCTTCTCCAACCACTTTGCACTATCATTGGCAGAATTACTCATGCAACTTCTCACTACCCATTACTTCTTTGAGACCAATAGATATGTCAACATCCTTCCAAACTAAAACAACATAAGAGAATAGCATAAGCATATGAGAGAGTGATTCATCATTGAACTTGCAAAGGGACATCTTCCCAATCCCTTCCAACTCCTTCTCTTCATATAATCCCATGTAGGTACTTTGTTCATAATTACTAGCCACATAAAAGCTATGGTTTTTAATGGATATTTAAAATTCCACACGTCTTTGAACCACCACTCCAACTCTTGAATTCCTTCTTCCCTAAGGACTTTATATCCCAACTTTGGTGTATATACTGCTCTACTTGGATTTCTAGAAAAAACTAGTCCATCCTCTATGTCTAGGATTCTGACATGAATAGCTCATAGAGAAACAATATATCCCTCCCAAATCGAGCTTTCCTCACCAAAGAAATCTATTCTATCTGTATACATCCATTCTTGTCTCCAAGTAGAATATTTTCTATATCTACCACTTGAGATAAATATAATAGACCTCACTCCCTTAGAGAATCAATCATATTTCTAGGAAGACAAAGAATTTCTCCAGACCCAACCCAAGGGTCCTCCCCCAATCTGACTTTACTAAATCTAGTTCCAACCTTCCAAACCAAACATTTTCCAATCAATGGAAATGCCATCACCACAACCTTCCAAATAATAGAAGAATTCTAAAAAGATTTTGTGGATGGTATTATCCAATCCTCCACAACCATGAAAACATTGTATCTATGAGAAACCACCTTACTCCACAATCCCTTCCATCGATAATTCTTCAAACACATTTAACATCAAGGGATTTTTCAAAAGAATGAATATTTTTATTCCTCAACCCCAAATTTCTTTCAAAACAACAATATTTTTCCATGAGAACCAAGGAAAAAAATTATTTTCATTGTCCCCAAACTAGAGGAACCTATAGACGAGTTTTCTAATCTGCTCCAATACACCTTTAGGGATAAAGGATAAGGATACCCAACACACATGAATGGCTTCTAGAACAAATTTATGAGAATGCGACTTCCCCCCATGGATAATCGCCTGATGCACCATATATACATTCTTCTTTTTAATTTAGATATGATCCAACCCCAATATCTCTTTTTGTAATAATTGGGCTTGAGATAAAAACCTAGATATTTTATAATCGATTGATTCTCCACATGATTAAAAGGAAGCAACTATAAAAGTGGGTTTTGTTCTTATCCCTAATCCTCATGAAAGAAACAAACTACTTTCCCACATTGATCACCATCCCAATAGTCGAATAATAGAGATTTAAAATCCCCTTAAGATTTAGAGAATCCTTGCAAGAGATATCATAACACATAAGAATATCATCTACAAATAATAAGTGAGATAGATATACTATCCCCTCATCCTTATTCCTTTAAAAGATCCCAATTTTTTTTCTTTTGAAATAGCTCTACTAAAACCTTCAACCACAAATAAAAACAAAAAAATGGATAATGGGCATCCTTGTCTTAGCCCATGACCAGGCCTAAAAAAATCAATAGCAAAATCATTAATCAAAACTGTAAAGGACATTGAAGATACACAATTCATAACCCATATGACAAACTGTAAGTTAAAACCCAGTTGAATACACATTAATTGAAGATAAATCCAGTTGACCCTGTCATATGCCTTGCTTAAATCAAAATTGATCACCATAGATGGAAACTTTTTAACTTTGACAAAGAGGACAACTTCCTGAGCCACAAACATCGCTTCATGAACCTATCTTTCAACTAGAAAACAAATCTTCTCTAGAGATATGGATTTGGAGAGTAAATTCTTGACTCTCTTGGTAATAATTTTTTAAATTATTTTGTAAATGAAATTGCACATCTAAATAACCCTCAAAATATCTTCCTCAATTAGCTCAAAGAACCCTAAAAATAACTCAATTGTCTAGTCCTTCAAGCCTTAAATCTTATCCTTTTAAAAAGAATGTAGAACCACTTGGAGCTCTTCTTTTGATACCCCTTACATCAAATTGTTCTTATCTTCTTCTGCAACAAATCTAGGAAATAATGTTTCCATTCTAACCATTTCAACTATAGTAGCTCTATTTTCATCCTTGAATAATTTTGGAAATGATCCAACCCAGGATTAGCTAAATCATCAAAGTTGGAAGCAACACAACCATTATGACCTTGCATTTTCCATATATTATTTTAGATTTTTTCTATGATTGACAAACTTCTGAAAAAAAATGGTATTTTCATCACCATTTTCCAAGCATAAATCTCTACTTTTGATCTTCCAAGAAACCCCTTTTTAATCTAGTGTAGATACTATCTTCTTCTCTAGCTCAATGAACCTCCTCTTATGATCCTCATTAAAAAATCCAACCATCTCTTGAAAATATAATTCCTCCAATTGCAGCTCAACATCCTTCAAGACTCTTCCATCCCTAAGTTTTTTAATCATAGATCCATTTTACCACAACTTCGTTAACCTTTTTAAAATTAGTTTCAAATTGGATGGTTGCAAACTCCCTAAGGTACTTGTGACAATGAATCCACTGAATTTTAACCAACTGAGAGAAACCCTCATCCAAGAATGAATAAGAGTTAAATTTAAATGGGATAGGAGGTTTTCTACCCATAGCTACCAATTCCAAGAAAATAGGGAAATGATCTGATTCCCCTCTAGTTCCCACCCACTACTCTACCTCATATTATCATTTACAATACCTTTAGAAAGAAACAATATTTCTAGCCTCTTTGAAATATTGTGTGCACCAACTCTCTTATTCCTCCAATTTGGCCTTAACTTGATAGGATCCACAACAACCAATCTACACTCATCTAATATGGTCACATAATAATCTGAAAGAGGATCAACAATAGTAGTGTCACCCCTGATCTTGACATTCCTAATAGAAAAATTTAAATCCCCACCAATAATACTGTGACAATGGCCTATAAAACTTATCTTGAACAATTTTTCCTAAAAGAAAACCATGTCTAAGTATGGACCATAAATGTTCAGGACTAACAATTCCTCCCCCAACGCCTAGGAGAAAAGGATCAATCCTAAACCTAAATCAAATAACCAAGAATTAGAACAAGATAAAACCCTAGGATTCCATTTAAATTAACCCTCCAGACCTACCCTTGGAGTTTGAACTGGTGAACTCCCACCCAAGAAAAATCTTAAGTAACTCTACACAAATCTTACTCCCTTCACTCATCAAATCTTGCATCAGAAGAATAACATGTCTTTGAGACTCCACCAAACTCTTTAGGGAAATATTTTTTGTAGGGATACCCAACCCCCTACAGTTAAAATCCAAACAAATCATTAAGAAAATATCCTCGAGGTTTTACTTTCTATAAACACCCCTACAATAGAGAAATGATTACTTGATTGAGCCTCTAAATGAGATTTCTCTTCAACCTGTACAATATGAAATTCTTTCCTTTAGATCCATCCTTTTTTGCTTTTTCCTTAGCAATAGACAATCCACCATCAACCCCACTCTCAACAACCACATAACCAAATTTTTTAGGGCTTAAAAAATAATGAGTTTGTCCTTCATACAAAAATCCCACCCCATCCTTAGAGATTAAGTTACAAGAATAGAGGATAACCCCCAAAGACAAAAGATATTCCTCCACTCCATTCCTTCATTTGATGGCATCCAAACTACCAACACTACTATTCTAAAGAAGTGGCATACATCACAATCAAAAGTAAAAATCCTTGTCTTCCTAGACACACCATCAATTAAAACCCCTCTATGACTAGACTCTATCTATAACCCTTTGAAATAAAAAGAGAAATGATATAGAGGGTCAAGATCCACAATGGAGATACCTTTCTTTAGGGATCATATTATTGAAGTTTCTATTGAATATGTAGACTGAGCCAAATGAGCAAACCCATCAATCTCCATGGGAAGAGTTAAACCTTTCACCTCTTCCAATATTTCTACAATGATCAACTTAGTAGTAGAAAAATCAACCCAACTAGAGATTATTTCAAGACCCATCTCCAAAAATTTCCTAGGACACCTTCCCCAACTATAGATATCTACTCACAATTAATATCACTTGACGTTTCCTTCTCCTTCACCCATTTTTTCTTATTTATGGGTAGGCCATAGTCTTGCACCAAATGCTCATACCAATGACACCACACACATGTGAAATGAACCCCACAATAATCTAGTTCTTGATATATGGAATAACCCCCTTTTTCCAGAGCCACGACCGAGGTTGAACCCTCCCTCAAATTGATAGCCACCGAAACCCTAGAAATTGATAGATTACCAATTTTCACAAAGCTCATGCTTGCATTAGTAAATGAACCCAATTCATTTCCAATCTCTTTAAACACCTTGTAGGACTAGAAATCAACATGTAACCCTGATAATTTTACCTACACCATCCTTATAGTCATTTTTTCCAAAATCAGATCAATAAAGGGTGTATCAGGCTTAAGGAAAAGCATATCAACCCCCATTTCAATCATGTTTCTAGAAACGTCCACACATCCTCCTTTGACTTGAGGATGAAACCCATTCAACTGGGATACAACACAATTTTGTTTTGGCAAATATCCTAAGACAAGTTCCCATGTTTCTTTCAACTAAAGCCTTATATTCACTTCACCTATTCATTGACCTTGAAAACGATCAACAAAGGCTTTTTAAGCTAGGTAAACCACCTCATTCATTTTGATTTTGTCACCTAATACCATCTTTACTGAAGTTTCTTTTGCTTGATACACTTTTAAATTATTTTTCCCCTTTCTATGAAGCTCCACCAAAATGATCCCCTCCTAAACATGGTCCTATTATGTTATGCTCATATGTATGTTGGACACACCTACCACACTTAGAGGGGGGGTGAATGAGTGTGGGGATCTTTTTCCCAAAACTTCCCTCTTACACAAAACTCATTAGTTAGCATTTGACATTTACTCATTACTCATTGCTGTCATTAATAATCAGTTAGATGTGAATACATATTAGTAACATATATCATCAATATATCATCAACAAATCATCTCCACAAGGAACACAAGGAACACAAGATGTATGCACAATTTTTCTTTTTATTATGGACTTCAATCCGGGGGTTTTTCAACAACAAATGAATAGAGTAGAACTCTACAAGAGCACCATATCTATATGAAATAATTATCTTAAATTCTCAGCACCAACTGAGATGAGGCAACAATCCTCAACAGATATCAATCTGTACCATAAACAAGAGCATCAACCATGCACCAACTTGTAACAAACAACCTGTAATCAACTTGTACCATAAACAAGTGCATCCAACCATGTACCAAGTATATACCAATCATGTGTCAACTACTCATCAACCATGACTCATCAATATGTACCAAAATCATCAACTATACACCTCATGTATGTGCCAACTCATCAACTGCTTGTCTCAACCATGACTAGTTTTGGATTAGTCAACAACCCTAACTTGAAATAATCATAACTTTGTACCTGTACTGA
>SNQJ01S0000280.1:194785-268385 GCA_010110895.2 Picea sitchensis | reverse complement strand
GATCCATCTTCATCTATGCATTCTCATCAAGGAAAATACATATTATATTACATAAATCATCAATCAATCAATCCTTTGACATCAATCAATCACTTGACATCAATCAATCAAACCATTGGCATCAATGACAACATGATCCAACATATGTATTCAAATATTGCATAGTCTCGTTCCCTTTCTCCTTTTGAAAACTACCCTCCAAATAGATACAATCGTTAGAGAATTTTTGAGGTAAAAAATGGGCCTCAAAACAAAAAATGTGCTATCTAATTTAACTTTAAAAGAACCAATAGGATTCAATATGATGATTTCAACCATAAGGGTAAATAGTTTTGGAGGGAAAGAAAAAAAAGCTACTTTTTAATTGTATTTTCGTCTTATCTTCTTATAGGTTTACTCAGATTTCAAGTCTAGGCACTCATTCGATGAAAATTAATTCTGCATCCAATGAGTTCCTACACTTGAAATTTGAATAAATCTATAAGGAGATAAGTCGAAAATACAATTAAAAAAATCAGTTTTCTTTCTTTCTTTTTTAAAATTTATAACTCTTATTTTATTATTTTAACTATTGTTTTATTATTTTCCTTAGGAGGCCCATTTTAGACATCAAAATTTATTGTATGTGCCTTCAAATCCTAATTTTTTTGGACACCCATTATAACCCTAAGACAAAGAAACGATAAATCATTGCACATCAAACATCGAACTATTAACCTACATGCACTTTGGGTTGTAGTTAATTTTTGGAAAAGCACGAAAAAAACCCCACTGGAATCCGACCTATACCATAACCCAAATCCTAGATACCCTTTGAAAAACCATAACCCGAAATAGGTGAAAGCACCCTTGGATCCATAACCCTAAACTTGGAAGCAAGGAAACAACAATAAAGAACCCAAAAAAGTTCTTTTAAAGGATGATTAATGGAAGAAAAAGGAATGGATATTGAATTTTCCAATGCTTTGTACCAAAAGTGTGGGGACTTTACTTCAAATTGCATTCCTGTCAACCTTGCCAGTACTCTAGCCAATGAAACTACCATTGAGTCATCCACTTCCTAATAATAAGAATTACCTATATTGTCCCATCCTTTAGATGGTAGTACAACAAATGCTTTACCCACTTGAATATCATTTCCCAAATTTTCCAAAGACACTGAAAAAGACCTCGGTGGGATAGTATTACAAGTCCCCAATGAAAACTAGATAATGACCCCAACGAGATTTGAGAAGACCAATTTTTTTTGTCTTCATAGGGATCTGGAGTATAATCAACTTAGTATGGAACCACAATTCAAACCCTAGTCTTTAGAATCCCTAGCTGTCAAATTCACTGATTGTTGGATAACCAACTAGGTTTTGATATCTATCTACCATTGTGACTATTTCTATCTATGTATTTTTTTAAAACATTAAATCATGGCTCAATATTGAAAATATTTGTAAATCTCTTGGGAAACAACACTAATAATGTTGTAGAATGGGATAGTCTGATGCAAAGACTCTAGATGGAAAATAGAGTGGCCTATAACAATGTCGTGGTGGAAGGAGACTCTAAAATAATCATTCAAACCATAAAAAATATAGGAAGTGGCTAGAACATGGATAAAGTGTCATGAAATTGGTGCATGGATACCAAGTTGGAGTAGGTGGCCACTCTAATAAGCTCCACAACAAATATAATGCCACTGCATGTGTGTAGAAATGCCAACAAGTTGGCAGACAGGTTAGCCAACAAGGCAATGCATTTTACAAACTAGCAAATGATCCTTAGTTGGGATATAGTGTGAGCAAGATGTTGATGCATGGTATCATCAAACAGGTGTTTCCGTATAGGTCTACATGTCTATATGTGTGGAAATCATCCAAAGCCTTCTATACCTGAATTTACTTTAATTAAATGAATTATTAAAGTAAAGTGATTTTATTTAGTAAGTTGAGTTTTATTTAAGGAAATGATTTAATTAGCGTTAGTAAATTAAATAATAGTCGTTGATCTCAAGAGAGGTGAGAAGTAATCTCAACCGTCAATCACTTTGGAGATTAAGAATAAGTCGTAACTCAATCTTATAAAATCAAGGCTACGGTGAAGAAGGAAGAAACTTGACATATTAATCGAGAGAGATTGATTTGAAACAAAGAGTTTTGGATCACGAAGGACTGTGATTCATAGAGATCTTGGATAGGTGGAGAAGAAGGACTTCCATCTAGATATCTAGGCCAAAGGAAGAGAGAGAAAAATCGTACAACATAAGGATCATTAATCATGAATTAGTGCATGTATTTTGGTATAGTTATGTAGTTAGCATGAGTTTTATCTTTACAGTCGTGCAAATAGTGCAGGACATCACGAACATCAACGTAATAGTCACGCTATTTTCGTACACGATCGTACAACAGGATTGACAACAGATCAAGCCAATCATGTTTTTGATGTAGTTTGTCTCTTTTCTATTTGGGCCATTTTCCCAGTAAGGGAGCCCTTATAAGCTTTGAAGTTATTTGAATGATGGGAAAAATATATGTGTGTCTTGTGCATGATATTTTGGTTTCAAGTTTTTCTTCCACTATCTTTATTTGAGTTGAAGATTCCATCAATGTATTTTTGTTTTGTGAGATGCTAATTTGATTTCTAGTAAGGAAATCACTACATAACAAGATACCTAGGTGATGGAATAATAAAGATTTCAACATGGTATCAGAGCAGTCACTCTGAGAGGAAGTTTGAACTTAGATCCATAGCAAGGGATAACATATCTATCATATCTGTACGATATCTTAGCAGATCCATAACCAACACGAATAAATCAAAGGACAAATTTCAAGGAAACAACCGTACTACATTCATAGTCGGTCGTCGAGGAGAATGCAATTATTTGGTTATAAGTCATTTGGAACAACATGGGTATAAGCGTAAAAGTCACATTGTTAGCACATATAGCATGGGAAGAGGTCGTACAAGTCAATACAAGGAATTTTTCAACAAGAAGTTATTTCCAGGGTAGATTATCAGATCTAAGGGATGACATCAACACCTTTCAGAGTTGAAGACATACTAGATAGAGCATCCAACTTCCTATCTTGGAAAGAAAGAGTGAATTTGGTGTTAAAGGAGTATGACCTTTGGGAGTTAGTGGAAAAAGTAGTTTCTCCACCAATAGATCCTGTAGATTTGACACTTCATTAGAAGAAGGAGATCAAAGCCGAGAAGGTAGTCTTGGATTTAGTGAAGGATCATCTCATTCTTCACTTATTCGAGAACAATATGACCAAAGAGATGTTTGGTGTTTTGGTAGGTTTATTCCAAAGAACTGATAGGAATAGGAAGACGATATTAAGGAATAAAATCAGATTGATACATGTCTAGATATGACAATGTTACCATCTATTTGATGAGGATCACATAGGTGTGTGATCAACTTGAAACCGTATGGGAGAAAACATAGGACACAGATCTTGTGAATGTGTCATTGAATGGTCTTTCCAAGTCATGGGAACAATTTTTCAAGGGAGTTGTCACTCAAGAAAATATCCCAAATTGGAATATACTTTGGGATGATTTCATCTAGGAAGAGACTCAGGAGGAGTCTAAGAGCAACACGTAGGGAAGTAGTGAGGATAAATTGGCTATTGTCAGTAAGACAAAGAAGGAAAAAGGAAAGAGTTCTAGCAAGAAGGGTAACAATGATGGAGGATCATCATAGCTAGGGAAGAATAATGACTTGAGTAAATTCAAGTGCTTCTCATGTCATATGAATGGGCATTATGCATCTCAGTTTCCATACAAGAATAAGGGAAAGGGAAATACGCAGACAACAAAATCAATAGAGACACATCTTGATGAGTTTGCAATGAATTTTGCGAAGGATTACTCACTCGTTTCTTCCCTTTCTACCAACACAAATACTATGAGTGAATGGTTCTTGGACAATGGTTCATCTCATTATATGACATAATCATGGGAGCTATTTATTATTCCAACGAAGAGGGACTTAGATGTTCTTGTGCAACTTGGTGATGATGCCAAGTATGTTGTGAAGGGAGAGGGAAAAATTGTGTTCCAAATTGAGTCAGGAGGTTCGTTAGATGCCCATGATGTTCTTTACTTACCAGGTTTGAAGAAGAATTTTCTCTCAGTCTCAACTATGGAGGACATGGATTTTGTTGTTACTTTTCAAAGAGGGCAGGTACTCATACATCCCGATAAAGATATCCCAGAAAAAACAATGGTCGTTGTGGTTAGAGAGGGCACTTTGTATAGGTTGTAGGGAAATCCTATTGAGGTTTTGGAACATGATAGTGATAACCTAGGTGAGTTGTGGCATATAAGGTTGGGACACCTATACTACAAGGATTTTCCCATTTTGAGGGGGATTGTTATAGGTCTTCTAGAGTTCAATATTGAGTAGCAGGGAGTGTGTAGAGAGTGTTCACTTGGAAAGAATGTGAAGGCTACTTTTCCAAGAATTGAGAGTAGGTCCAAGGGTGTCTTAGATCTTATCCATTCATATGTGAGTGGGCCTATGTCAGTAGAATCAATACATGGATCACCATACTATGTGACATTTATTGATGAATTTTCCAAGAAAACTTGTATCTTCTTTCTAAAGACCAAGGATGAGGTCTTCAAAGGGTTTTAGGAGTTTAGAGCTCAAGTGGAGAACTAAACAAAGGATAATATAAAGGTATTGAGGTCAGATAATGGGGAAGACTACACCTTCATTGAATTCAAGGATTTTTTCAAGGAGGCAAGGATCAAGAGGGAGCTAACAGTCTCATACAACCCTCTGCAAAATGGGGTTGTGGAGAGAAAGAATCGATGCATCATCAGTTCTTCTAGGGCTATGATACATGACCAGGAGTTTCCTATGGTTCTTTGGGTAGAGGCATGTAACATGAAGTTATATGTGAAGAACATGAGTCCTCACAGGATATTGGGGGAAAACACTTAGTAGGATGCATTCTCAGGAGTGAAGCCATAGATAGAACATTTGAGGAACTTTGGTTGTCCAGCGGGGATGATTTTAAGGATGGAAATTTATTTTTAAATGTAGAAACCTTGGTGAATCTTACTAATCCTTTATATCTCAACTATAAATGTTTGGCGATATTTTTGTAAAAATATTCAAATTTCTATGTATTTTATATAGTTTTTATAAAATTTTGACAATTTTTAAAGTAAAATAATTTTATCCTATAGAATTTGGGAGAATCATTTTTAAAATAGAGAATATCGTTTTTGGAAAAACCATGGAAAATTAGCCCATGAGAGAAATTTAGCCCCTAAAATCATCCCTGTTTTCCAGTCTACATCCATATGCCTATGGAGAAGAGGATGAAGATGGAGCCTTTAGGACATAAGGGTATATTTGTGGGGTACATTGAGACCTTAAAGGATTACATGATCTTCTTACCAACGCATAATAAGATAGTTGTGAGTAGAGATGTTGAGTTCGAGGAGAACTTTGCATCTAGGAGATCTCATGAGTCATCAACAATGACAAAGGACAAGGAGCAATAGGCTCCGAAGGATGCGAAATAGTCAAAAAAATATAATTCATGTGGGGAGGAGGAGTTATCCCCTTCCATTCCTATAAGGAGACCCAAGTGGCTATTTCGGACATTGAAGGATGCTAGTGAGGCTCCTAAGAGTGCAGTTGAAGAGCACAGGCCTCTAAAGACTTTTTCAAACTATATGGCACTTATGAGTAGAAACATTGATTCTTAGCCTTACATTTTTGAGGAAGAAATAGATAAATAGGTATGGGAGGATGGAATGGTAAATGATTACACCTATGTTACGAGGAATTATGTTTGGAACATAGTGATAAGACCAGAGGGGATGTCAGTTGTTAGTTCCAGGTGGATCTACAAGATCAAACATGATCCATATGGTAGCTCGAGCAGTTCAAGGCAAGGTTTCTGGAAAGAGGGTTCTCCCAGAAAGAGGGAGTGGATTGTGAGGAGACTTTTGATCTAGTCACCAGGTATAGTTCTATTTGACCTATTATTTCTATTGTTTCAGTTATGAGGTGGAGCATACATAAGATGGATGTGAAAAAAAAATTCCTCAATGTGATCATTGAGGAGGAAGTATACATAGAGAAACCATAGGGATTTAAGGTACATGGGAGGGAGTTTCATGTGTAAAGGCTTAAGAAATCCTTGTATGGACTCAAACATGAACCCAAGGCATGGTATTCTAGGATTGACGGATACTTGCAGAGTGTGGGATTTACCAATAGTGAGGTGGATCCTAACTTGTACATCATACTTGTTGGTATGGATTCACTCATATTGGTTTTTCACATTGATGGTTTGTTTCTCACAAGTACAGATGATCTTATTGTAGGGTGCTAAGCATATTTATCTAGTGATTTTGAGATGAAGGACATTGGATTGATGCACTATTTCTTGGGGTTAGAGGTATGGAAGGTATTGGGAGAGATCTTCCTTGGTCAAGGGAAGTATGCAACAAAGATTTTGAGGAGATTCAGGATGGAGGGATATAGACAGATGGCTACACCTATGGTTACCAATATAAAGAATATAGTCACTTTATATTCAAAGTTGGTGGATCCCAGGATATACGAGCATCTGATAGGGTCCTTGATGTATTTGGTCAATACCAAACAAGATATATGTTTTGTTGTGAACACCTTGAGTTAGTTCATGGAGAATATGAGGTAGGTGCATTGGATAGCAATGAAATATGTGATTAGGTACTTGATAGGCATAATGAAGTATGGATTGAGGTATCTTGGAGGAGATGAAGTGGAGTTGCAGGGATATATAGACTTAGATTGGGAAGGGAGTGCAGTAGATAGAAAGATCACCTCGGGGTGTTTCTTCATCTTGGGATCAATGTGAAGCATAATTTTGTAGCACTCAATTCAATAGAGCTAGATTATATGGCAGCAAGTATGGCTAGTTGTGAAGCCATTTAGCTTCAAAAATTGCTTATAGGTTTATTTTATCAGGATTCAGAGCCAGCGGTGATATACTATGATAATTAGAGTTGTATAAAACTATCGAATAATCTAATATTCCATGGCAGGTCCAAGCATATTGAGATCAAATACCACTTCATATGGGATAGAATCTAGAATGGAGTAGTCAAGCTTCAATATCTTTCCACAGATGAACATGTTTCAAATATTCTAACCAAACCCTTGGTGAAACAAAAGTTTGTGTTCTTCAGAGACAACCATGGAATGGTGAAAAATATCTTCCTTTCTAAGAGGGAGTGTTGATGCATGGTATCATCAGACATGTATTTACGCATAGGTCTATGTGTTTCGACGTGTAGAAATCGTCCAAATCCTTCTATCCTTGAATTTACTTTAATTAAATGAATTATTAAAGTAAAGTTTTTTTATTTAGTAAGTTGAGTTTTATTTAAGGAAACACTTTAATTAGCATTACTGAATTAAATAATATCCTTTGATCTCAAGTGAGGTGATAAGTAATCTCAATCATCAATCACTTTGAAGATTAGGGTTAATTCATAACTCAATATTATAAAAGCAAGGATAGGGTGAAGGAGGAAGACACTTGATAGATTGATTTCATATAGAGAGTCTTGGATCACGAAGGACTGCGATTCATAGATAACTTGGATAGTTGGAGAAGAAGGACTTCCATCTAGAGATCTAGGCCAAAGGAAGAGAGAGAAAAACCATACAATATAAGGATCGACTGTCATACAAGAGTGCAAGTTTTCTAGTACAGTCACACAGTTAGCATGAGTTTCAACTTTACAGTCACGCAAATAGCATAGGACAATATGAATATCAATGTAATAGTCACGTTATTGTCGTACATGATCATACAACAGGTTTGGCAGCAGATCAATTCAGTTAGGTTTTTTATGTACTTTGTCTCTTTTATATTGGGTCATTTTCCCAGTAAGGAAACCCTTGTAAGCTTTGAAGTTATTTGAATGATAAGCTTAGTTGATGGGAAAAATATATGTGTGTCTTGTGCATGATATTTGGGTTTCCAATTTTTCTTCAGCTATCTTTATTTGAGTTGAATACTCCAACAATGTATTTTTGTTTTGTGAGCTGTTAATCTAATTTTTAGTAAGTAAATCACTAGATAACAAGATACATAGGTGTTGGAGTAAGAGAAATTTCAACACAAGCCAACTCAGAACATATTTACACATCATCAATGAGTTGGACAATCACAAGAATTGTTGGCACAGGCGAAGACCCGGGGTTCAACACTTCAACAACGCACTAACAAAACCCTAACTATTGGCCCTTTCGGCAACACCTGCGAAGTAGATGAAGTCTCACCCGAGGTAGAGGCATGGGTGGTTGTAGGACTCCAGTGTCTGCAACCTTAGCTGGGACACATATCTGTGATTGTAACACCTTAACAAAACACTTAGTAGTTATAGATCATTAGTATTTAGCCTTAACTTACAACACAGGTAAACCGTAACAATAGGTAAGTGCAATATTCACCCAAATCTAGTATATTCAAATACTAAGCACATTCATATAGGTTAGATCTATCATTCATCCATATTATTAAGCACAAAGCATCACAGATCTATCTATCATTCATCTACATAAAAGCACTAAGCATGTAAACACATAACACATCAATACATCACACAAAGCATAGCAACATAGGATATGCGTGGTTCACCCCCAGCTTGGGGCTACGTCCAACAACTCTTCTTCCTTTTTATTGTCTTCTGTCAATATTCTACATGCACAGAGCCACAAGATCCTACTTCGCATAGGATAGGATATCTGCATGTACTTTGCTAGATCTTCCTTCCCTGATATAGATTATAGCACAAAGCCTTTACACAGTCTCTTACAGTCACTTGCACTTAGCTCTGCAAGTTCTCAACATAGCATGCACAAAGAATTTACAATTTTCACTTAGCACTTGGCTAGGTACCAAGCCTCTCCTCCTCTTACATCACCTAGAATTCTATTTATACATTACAAAAAGGGTCTAAACATGGGTAAACCTATGGGATGACATCCCCATACCCATTACATAAGCCCCAAAACCAAAAATCCCTAAGCAAGGGGCTGAGATCCCACGATCTCCACTTCGACTTGCGCTCCACCTTCGATAGCCTGTCGAAGTCCCAAAATAGGTCAAAAATGACGAAGGATCCTAAAAACTTGGTCAAGGGCCAACAGGTCCCCAACACTCGCCCGTGACTCATCCCAAGTCACTCTGGTATGTGTATCTTGGATTCAAAATCCTCGAGCTTGGCTCGAGCTACTTCGACCTGTTGCTGCGCCAAGGCCTCCTGCTCGGTGAACTCTTGGATAATTGCTTCATTGACAGGTCCCTCTAAGCATTGTTCGACTGCAGTGACTACTTGTTATAGCTCTGCTCCTTGGCCTTTGATCTCCTGGACTGGTTGAAGCCTCTGAGTCACTTCCATGAATTTCCTTTGTATGGTGTGGACTTACTATTGAGCAGTGTGTTGTTCCTGGGATCGCTTGATCCTTTCCACTGCTAATAGGAGCTTCAACTATGCCTGTATTGTCACTACTTGTTGCTTTGCCTCTTGGAGCTGTGACTCCAGTGCCTTTAGTTTAGGGTGTTTAGTAAGTCACTCGTAGGTTTGTGCACTTCTACTGCTAAGTTGTTTACATTCCAGAGCGAATGCTCTGATCCTCTCATTTGTTCTCTGGGAAGTTGATTCTCTTTTGTCTCACACGTCCTGTGAGGTACTTGGCACTGTTTGTAGCTCTAGATCTATAATTCTCCGTTGAAGCTACTAGATAGCTTCTACAAGCTGTGCTACTTGGTGCTCCATTGGTTCTTTCGCCTTTTTCTCTAAGCCTATCATAGAGCGAAGTGCTCTGCTGACTGCTTCTTTGACTCTGAGCTTCCCTGTGAGAAATTTCTCTTTCTCTTGCTTGACCTGTGCTCTCTCCTCTTCTGACTTGGTGTGGAGGTCATCCTTCTCCTGTTTCGCAACTTAGCGTTTCTCTACCACTTCCTGTTGTGCTTGCTTCAGGGCCACTATGGCTTGTTCTTTCTCTTCTTGTGCTCGACGAAGGTGATCTTCGGTCGCATCAAATATTATGTGGATTTGGGTAGGTTCATCTCTCAACTCTAGTTCTTCTATTGGTGGGGGCGCAGTGGATACTGCGTGACTGGATTGAAGGGACTGTTGTACCCCTCTTATTTCTATCTCAATTTTTTCATACATGGTTGCTTGATAGGCTTCGGTGTTCTTCATAATATCCCATGAGGCATCTGATATGGCTACGATGATGAATACAAAGTCATTGAGCGTGAGCATAGTGTGCAACTTAGTCTTGGTGGCTTTGGATTTCTTCTGCAAGGTAGGTTTCATGGGGGAAACCTTTCTTTTCTTAGAGGGATCAACCTCATCCAAAGGATCCCTAGGCGATGTTACTTCACCTTGCTTCTGCTGACCTTCTTTGCCATTGGTCTCTTCTTTATTTACTTCATCATTATCTCCTCATCCAGGTGATTGTGAAGCAATTTCGTCGGATGCACTACTAAGGTTTTGTACCCCTTCGGTGTTCTTCCTTTTGCTAGGTACATGTGTATCATGCTCTTCCTGAGTGGCCTCTGATATGACAATTAGTTCGCGATCAGACATTTCTGTCGGGTCAACAGGGATAAGGAGATTTGCAGACCAGTCCTTAGTTATCTCCTCGAGGTCCTCCTCTGTGAGCTTATAGTATGACTGAAGCTCTTATTTATGTTCGTTTGCACGTGCAGTGATATAAATAAAGTGTTGATCTGCGTAGAAATTCATGAGGGGTATGAACCAGTGTAGGGTGTTTGGCATCATACGAGGGACAACCCCAATAACCCTCTTTAACTGAAGATAGTATGTGTTGAATACCACATTCGACTGCCACTATTTTCCCATATTGCTCGAGTACCAGAGCGTGGTGAACTTCACAGCGAGTGGCTCGAATGGCTCAATATCCGGGAAGGTCGCACCTCCTGGCATTTCCTGAGTAGTAAATTCTATGAGGATCAAGAACTAGCTGAAATGGATCTCATAGCCCTAATCCTGAGCTTCGTGGCAATCCAATTCTAGCTGGTTGACTAATTACTTCGCCCAGTTCATTTGGAGTCCTTATATACATTTTTTGGTGAGGTCAACAACAAATCCTATGACCTGCGTAGGTTTTTTCTTTCTCACTAGATTTCCTGCGATCAACTGGCAGGCCAGGCACACTGTGCCATTTTGAATGGAGGCTACCTTGTAGCCTCACATCCCATTTTCTACATCACCATATGTATCCTTAATTCTCTGAGCCAGGGCGCGGTCTGCAGCCTTCCCTGGGTATAAGTCTTGTGGGTCTGGTCCCTGCATGCTTAATCTGGTGATCCTATGGATCAATGTCGGATCGACTATGATGAGTCTGTTTAGCCATAGATATTCACCATGCTAACACAATAGCATGAGCTTAACACATGCATTAACCTCCTGGTGCCTTCCAAAATGTGGAATCTTCATCACATTCAAGAAGGTGGATTGCGCGAGGTTCATAGGCTATGGTTGGGGGATTATTTTTGAGTTATTCCCCTTCATCTTAGTCAAGTAACTGTGAGGGGCGAGCATACGGTGGTTCTTTCATTCCCCTAGGTTGAAGTCACCAAATTTTAATGTCGCAATCTTATCCTGCTATGTTCTAACTACATGTATCCCCTTCGGGAGGTATGAAGTAACCAAGGTATAATCAAAATCCCTCGGGACACTGTCATGACTCACCGCACCAGCCAAAGGCGGGATGTAGTCGGGCAGGATAGTTGGGATTAACTTCGCATTCACCAAGTCATCTCGATGCTTGGTTGTTTTATCGACTGCAACTTGGGATGGTCTAGAGCCACGAGCAGTCGATGGGGAGGCTTGCACTCCTCTTGTCGATGAGGCTTGAATCCCAGTGGACATTACATTTTCAGCCATTAAATCAATTAGAACTTATTCTACACTCTTTTCAGTTGCACTGAGTTCATCTGACATACACGCTCAAGATCGGATAACTTATATTGATAAATGAATTCTTCAATGCAATAGAACAAGTGTCGATCTTAGTAAACACAATGCGATAGCAATGAGTTCTCTCATTGGTGTGGATACAATTTGAAAAAGTATTCTCGGTGCAACAATTGACAAAATAAGTAGACAATGGTGTAACGGATCTCTCCAATAGACAAGAGGCCTTCCTCAATGCGGTTCTGTCCGTTGTGGTGCGGTCCCAATGGTATGAAGACGAGCTTTCCGGTTATAACTGCTGTTCTAACTGTTTGGGGGCATTGGTTAAATGGTCATAATGACTCCAATGGTTATATTTCTTCTCCATGGAAAAGTGCCATGTTGTGCTGTTCTAATATCCCGACGAAGTTCCAGTTTTTCAAGCCTTCCTTGTGTGAAGTCCCCTATGGAACCTTCTGCAACTTCTCTATCTTTTCTCTCTTCTTACTAAGCTTTCTAGCCTTCTTCCCTGTGATCTTCGTCTCAGTATTCCTCTTTCCATTCCGATTCTTATATTCTTTTGGCATAGTAACTTCGTGTTGTTGAGATTCTTTCATAGGGTTCAAGGGAAATACTTCTTCTCTGTCTGGGGTAGGTGCTCCACTCTTTTGTGAGTCTTATTGTGTTCTTTCAACTTCGACATCCAAGTTTCTGGTTCTAAATAGCTTCGATATATTCTCTTGTTCTTCAATCAAGTGTGTTATCCTCCTAGTCATGGAATATTTTAGTTCTTGCTTCTTCTATTCTAGGGATTCCTCTTCTTTTCTTCTGGTATGATCCTTCTCAATCCAGGTTTTTCCTAGTAACATAGAAAATGGGGTGTTGCTCTCAATAAATTTAACAACCTCAAAATCTTCCTTTGCCGAAGTTCCATGAGAACTCATAGATATCTGGGTGAGTCTTCCACATAGGGTTATCAACTTTAATCTAAATAATCATATTCCTCCTAATGAAGGAATCATAACAGGCTTCCCTAAAATTTCCCAGGTTCTTCCTATGATGATAATAATTTGTGTTTCCTCATCCAGAACACAGTCAATGTCGAAGTCTCATATTCTTGTTTCTATGCACTCTTTTTCTTTGAAGATCCCTAAGAAGTTGACATTTCTGTGATCATTCAGTGTTTCTTTCATTTGTAGCAATACATTCTCTGATTCTTTCTGGGGTTCTTCCATGGTATTAGTTTCATAATATTCCTCATGGTTTTCTTGTCTCATATTCATTCTGTCAACCTCAGAAATCATTCTAGGGCAGTCGAAAACTTCATGGTTTATAGCTTTACAACAAAGGAAAATAGGACCTCTACGAGGGCATTCCTTAGAAAGATGTCCCGGTCTTATGCAACTATAGCAAAGAGTTAATCCTATCTTTCTTTTAAACAATCCCCAACCTTTCCTGTACTGAGCACTAGGGTCACAGTAACTAACCTGCAAAAACTTCTTTCTAGGATCCTGCATCCATTTTTTAGTCCAAACATTCTTTCTATGCATAGGAATAACATATCTTTCATCATTTCTATCATATCTACTCATATCAAATCTTCTTTCTTTTAGTTGTGCCCTAGTTTTCAGGCTAGGACAAAATTTATCAAACATACCTAGATTCATACTTTCGAAATAAAAATTTCCACTTATCTTACCTTTTTAATAAAAAAAATTCACTGTTATTACCTTTATCAGAGCACAAAGCTTCAATATCTTACCTCTTTTCTTTAGTTCTGACTTATGTTCTTAGCACGGAGCTTCACAAGTCAAGTATAATACTGCACACTAGGGAAATAGATCTATGCATAGAGATTTCTCTTTTCTTCAGTTCCCAACAACCATAGTTTTAGGTCCGAAAAATGAAACCATTTGTTGGCATAGGGGCAAACCCAGGGTTCAATGCTTCAACAATGCACCAAAAAAACCCTAACTACTGACCCTTTTGGCAACACCTGCAAAGCATATGCATTCTCACCCGAGGTAGAGGCAGTGGTGGTGGCAGGACTCTAGTGTTTGCAACCTTAGCTGGGACACAAATCTGTGATTGTAACACCTTAACAAAACACTTAGCAGTTATATATCATGAGTATTCAGCCTTGACTTATAGCGCAGGTAAAGCCTAAGAACATGTTAGCGCAGTATTCACCCAGTTCTAGTATATTCAAGCACTAAGCACATTCACATAGGTTAGATCTAGCATTAATCCATATTATTAAGCACAAATCATCACAGATATATCTATCATTCACCTACATCAAAGCAGTAAGAAAGTAAACACATAACACATCAATACATCTCACAAATCATAACAACACATGATATACGTGGTTCACCCCCAGCCTGGGGCTACGCCCACCAACTCTTCTTCTTTTTTATTGTCTTCTGTCAATCTTCTACATGCACAGAGCCAAAGGATCCTACTCCGCATAGGACATGAGATCTACATGCACTTCGCTAGATCCTCCTTCCCTAAGCTATATTACAGCACAAAGCCTTTACATAGTCTCTTATAGTCACTTGCACTTAACTCTGCAAGTTATCAACATAGCATGCACAAAGCATTTACAATTTGCACTTAGCACTTGGCTAGGTACCAAGCCTCTCCTCCTCTTACATCACCTAGAATTATATTTATACATTACAAAAGGGTCTAAACATGGGTAAACCCATGGCCCGACATCCCCATACCTGTTACATAATCTTAAAAACCAAAAATCCCTAAACAAGGGGCTGAGATCCCGTGATATCCGCTTCGGCTTGCACTCTGCCTTCGACAACCTGTCGAAGTCCCAAAACAGGTCAAACATGACCAAGGATCCTCAAAACTTGGTCAAGGGCCAACAAGACCAAAAGGATGGAAGTTTATACCAACTAGAGTATTGGGTGTCAATTTGATTCTCTTTTTACCAAGCCATCCACCCTCATTTTTTATTAGAACCTTTCCTTTTCTACCATTTCCATTAGGATAATGGCATGATATGCATATTAAAGGTAGAAATTTGTTCTTGATTGAAAATTCCTGATTTTTTTTTTTAAACACAGTCAAAATCCATTTTACTCATTGAATTACCAGACTTACAGATATTTCAGGTCCTCGGTGCATGATGATTCCAAGGATAGCATGAAGACACTCCAACAAAGTCAAGGTGAACACCTGGAAACTATTAGTAGATATATTAGGGTGGTGACATGTCTACTCTTTCTATATTCCATTATCCCACCACCTCAAATTCAATCATTCGCTCAACAACAACAAAATTCAAAAGAATCTGCAGGAAATCATGGAATGACCTATAAGTTTGTTCAAAAATCTTAGGGCTCAAAGCTTAATGGATCTGAATTGATATCCCAATCAAGAAAATCAAGGGAACAACTTCAAAAATCATAGGTCCCCTATCTTCTTGGCTTAGCATGAAATCTTATTGTAACCTCTTTACAAAAGGAGGAACTAAATATTATCCTAGAGATATTTGATTTGATGATACAATATTCTATAAATACACTAGTGAGGGAATGCAATCATTTAGGGAGAATTTTGAAATTAGTCTTGAAGAGTATTCCTATAAAATTTGACAATCATTGAATACAAGACATAATTTCATGATCCATTTATGGTGGTAAGTTGTTCTTATAATTTTGAGTTTTAGTAGGCAACATATCCTAGGATCCCCTCTGGTATGTGTTGCATTTTTGTTCAATTATTTCAGTAATATTAATTCATGTTTGTAGATTTCTCTTTTTTTTTTTATAATTCCTATAATAAAAAAATAGATTCTATAATTTCCTACATACACAAAACAATTCTTGTAATGTTCCAGAGTTGTGGGAAATTCTATACACACATGAATTCCAGTAATTGTCATGAATTGCAGGAAATACACTATACATAATAATTCCTGTAATTGTTTGAAATTGCAGGAAATGTTGTAACTTATGTAAATACACATAATTTATGAATTTAATAGTAATATTTGAACAAGAATTATATTAATAGGGAAATCTCATTTGAGAAGTGTGATAGGTTACTTTATCATTCCTTAGAATGAAACATAGTATGAGTACAAATCTACACTGAGTGTTTTCATCTGAACTAGAATTTCAACCAATTTAAGGTTAAACAAGTTCCTTTAGTCATGATAATATCTATTAGTCCCTAAATCATATTATGAAATTTCTTCCTTCAATTTTTCAATAGATTTACTTTTCACAAGAATTTCAAGTGACTACCAAGCTAGTTTTGCGTACATAGTGCCAACACTTAATAGTTTACTTACCTTGGTTTGATAGAAAATGATTCATAATTTATTTAATTAAACTAAAACTAAAATACCTGACATGGAGGTATGTGCAATCCATGATCTAAACCAACCCATCGATGTTTCATCATCATGAAGGAAGGTATTACACAAACTAGTGATCGTATGGATGGGAAATAAGAGAAATTTATATCAAAAAAAGGTGGAGCAATGTATCTCACGACGAGAAGGATGAACACTAGAACAAATTGATATTTTAAGTACATAGGGGTCTCAATCAACAATAGGATCACCTCCCTCCACGTTCAAAACAATTAGGAAACAATCACCCCACCTTCCAAATGAATCATTACGAGTTTAAAAGGGAGAACATGGAGATATGATTCAAGAAGAGAACCAAGTTCAAGGATTAAATCAAGACTTCGGGACAAAACAAGTTCAAATATAAATATGAGGGGAACAGGTGATGAGAGAAACATAAGGGGGCTAGAGATAAATCCACCTCCAAGACCATAGAGAGGTCAAATTCAATATAAAAATCATCTCATAATGGGAGAACATAAAACCAATTAGATAGGAACGGGAAGAAACCCTAACTACAAGGGAAAGTGAATCATCAGAGAGGATGAGACACATTAGGAAACTAAGAGAAATATGAAAGGTAAAAGAGTGATGCCATCAAAGACAACATAATTTAATGAGAAGGATAGGATCTTTCCTAAGGCACAACGAGAGGAAGAAAAGGCCCAATAATTTTACTGAAACGACTTCAAGGAAGACATGAAGGTGAATCTGGAACAATATGAGGCATGGGTGAAAAAGTGGAAGACTGAAAGGACTAAGCATGAGATCACAGAGGGAATATCCATCTAGGTGAAGGACTATGGGTTCTCCCACACCAGGGACACTAAATTACAAAGTAATATAGAGATATATTGGACCCTTAAATCCATCCTAGCACAAGTTATGGAAGATCAAAATACTCCCCAAATTTAGTTCATGGCCAAGCTGGACCAAATAGATCATTATGATGGATAAAAAAGTGGAGGCAATGGATCACTATGCCTTCAAGGTACATTTCCTACAAACAGGGAGTCCAAGTAATGGGATAGTCCCGATGTAGAAGCAACCCACTCATATAGGCACGATAGGGGGATCGAAAAACCCCATAGAAATCATAGATGATAAGCAACAGGAGGACAATGACAAGTCTAAAGATGATTCAAAGGGATTTGAATAGAAGACTCAACAATAGATCCATAAAGTAAAACCATGTTTATTCATGTTTTTAGAATGATTGTGTTTAGTATCTTTATCAAATATATTCTCCATAGATAAAGGCGGTTAGACAATAGGCATTTAGATATAAATCTGCATAGATATGGGATGACAGAAACATGAAATTCTCTTTTTTCAAATCCTTTTAACTTGGTTTCCTATATGGCAGGCTATAGGGCATGATTACTGTAACATTTTTTTATAATGTAAATTCAAAACTTAGCATACAATTTTTTTATTATCTCCTAACCCTTTTTATATTATGGTAGTTATTTTCCTAGTTCTTAGTTGAATATTCTCAAGGCACTAGGATCCTCCATTGACATTGTTCTATCTAACTATATATATCGAGGTGTGTGTTTTGTAAGTGACTCATATCTCAAGCTACCCCCAGGTATTGTATGAGTTCATTTCCATGGATTGGATACCACCTGTGGATTCAAGGAGTTGGCCTGAAGTGAATGGGAAATGGTTCTAAGGTGACAATGGTGCATTTTCCATGTTGTGCTTATCACAATTAACACCTCTACAAAGGATACTATTTTGGGAAGTAACACCCTGCATGGCCCAAGGTTGCATGTAACTATTTAACGGAGGTTGGTGCCAACATATCCATAATCGATGTAAATTTTTCCTGATCCACTAACAAGCCTTCCTTGCACATGTCATGTCCCAATAAAGTCCCAAACGATGTTTAGAGGAGGAAATTTTTAATATTTAAGGAGATATGTAATTTCCTGCATCTATCCAACATTAACCACAATACTTGTATATGATCTTTAAACAAGTTGAACACCATCCAATAATCTAAGTACATTTCCAAAAACGTGTGCATGTATTCTTAAAATATGCGATGGCAATCCTAGAGAACACCATAGGTGCATTATTCACATCAAATTACATCACATTGTATGCAAATGATCCCCACTCTATGACAAAGTTTGTCTTCTCCCTATCTTCCTCCACGATGTGCACCTTGTGGTAGCCTGAAAATTCATCCATGAATGAGTAAGCTTCATACCCACCCACATTATCTAAGACTTCATCCGTAAATGGGGTAGGTAATGGATCATGCATGAAAGCTGCATTGAGGATCCACACATGTACACAAACCCTTCAATCATCTATCTTCTTTGGCTGCACTACCATCGGGTTTATCCATTCTGATTCTTCTATAGTGTTTATGATACCTACCTCTAGCAAGTGGTCCAATTCCTTGAGCACCTTTTATTTATACTTTGGGTTCAACCGATATGGCCTCTTCTTGACCACTTTGGAATCTAGTTTTAATTGAATTATCATCTCTCCTAGGGACCTTGTGATACCCTTTGATACCCTTCATATTGCAAAAAATCCATGGAAACAAGTCTTCATATTCTTTCAAAAAGTCCACCACTTGCATCACTATTTCTTGGTCCTGGTAATCACCAATTACAACCATCTTAGGTGCTTCCTCTATTCATGTGTTATGTTTTTTCATATTTAGTGACTATATAATATTATGCAATACTACTAGAAGCTTTCCCCTAGACTACACCCTCACCCTTTGTCTCATTTATCTGTCATTTTCAAGGGTCCTCTTCCCGCACCTCATTGTTGTCTACCTTCCAGAAGTACACTAGTTGATTTAACTTCATCATTGACTTATGGTAGGCATATAATACCTTCTACACTAAGTCTTTAGGTTGTTGATTGAAGATAAAATTGTTTATCCTCAATAGAATATCCCTTTGCATGGGGACCTCTGACATAAACTTGAATGTTGCATATGATTGGTTGCTCATTTTTCCCTAGTCCCTATTTTTCCTCCTAGTATCCTCCTGTATGTACCATCGGTTAGGAATCATATCCATAATGTGGGAAAATATATGGACCCATTGCATTTGAGGAATATTCTTATTTGTCTAGTGCGACTCATAGAACCAAATTTTCTCTTGGGGATCCTTGATCCCCATGTACCTTCTTATTAGATCAAAGTTGGTCAAGGGTTTGAACCTTACTTTGATGCACTCTAATACCTAGGCCCACTCCTGTAATGCTATGCAGTGTGTTTCCCACCAACAGGCATGTGTTCCGTTCACTATTGCATCCATGGCCTGAATCGTTTTGCTTTCAGGTACACTATCCTCTATTTTCACTATAAATGCATCCACCAGGCCTATCCCATCAAACTACAATAGGTCACAGAGATTTGATCCAAACCAACTCACTAATTTAGTGATTCATGCACATCTCCTAGTTAACACTTCATACATGTTGTTTTTCCATCGAGTCAACACATCCTTTGAGTTAATGTCATATGAGAAAATTCTCCTCCAAATCTTCTTGCCATCGACTGTTGGGTTCACGTAATCCTCCTTCCATCTTGTGATGTTATAGATGTTATCAATAATTGAGATTTTTACGTCCTTGTTCACTGGTTGATTGTATACATCACCCTTGGTGATATCTAGCAAAGAAGTTACACGTAGGGTGTCTATCTCAAATGAGATATTCCTTTGTTTCAAATTAAATATCTCATTGTTATCAAATGTCGAGTCAATTCCTATTAAAGCTAGGTAGGGGTATGAATCATCCATAATTTCTATCACTTCAAAATCAAATTTTGTCCCGACCCCATTGATGTTAACTTCAACCTTCTCCAACCTGCCAGTGGGATAAATCTTATATTGATTTGTGATCCTAAAATGAATGGGAGACCACATCAGCTTAGGTTTTCCGATGAACTCCCATAACTTCTTTGCCAATATGTTCAAATCAAACCCTAGGTCCAACATAATTCCTTCCATCTCATAGCTACCTAACGCGTTTGTCATTTTTAATTCTCTTCCCATTTGCTTCCTCCTTCTAACATGGTGCATGTCTCGTTCTAGTAGTGGGGAAGAAATATAAGCTTCATTATATCCTTCTTCAATCCATGTTGTCTACATGTTTGTTAAATTCTTATTAATTAGAGGATCACCCATTAATTTAGGACAACAACGCAATAATTCACTTACTTGATTCTTTGAGTTGGTTTCTAGGTAAGCGGTGCATCGTGATTCATCATGCACCTCACATCACAACTATTCATCCATAGGTACCTCTTCGATCACCTTTTGTGTTTCATGCATGAACTACATTTTTTGCATAACATCAACCTTGGGAGGACCTGTTTGTGTTATTTTTTTTATCCTTCCCTGCAAATGCTTTCTTGAGAATTGATCCCCTCTATTTAGGTCAGTTCGTATGTGGATACCTTCTCGATTTAATACCCGTACATTTTCTTCTTCTTTCAGCTTTTGTTCTTCGCACAACTCAAAAGTCGCCATGTTTCAATGCTCCTTTTTTTCTTTCCACTTTTCCACCAACTTTGGACAACCTTCTATGAAATGGTTTGCATTGTGGAAATATATACACAATGCATGGGGCTTGGTATAGAACCACAACAAGTGGCCCATATCACCACAATTGAAGCATGTAGGTTGTCTGCCTCCTCCCCCACTGTATCCTCTACCTCTTCCTCTATCGTATCCTCCTCTATAGCCTCCTTGGAAGCCTCCATGGTCTCCACCCTTATTATGTTCTTGGACCTTATATGCATCTATAGTATGCTCCTTCATCAACTGCAATGACCACCAATTGTTTACATCGTAACCCATGGAATTGTAGAACTCACAAGATGGAGTGTGTGTAGTATTTTGATATTTTCTCAGTGTCAAACAATGGGGTAGTACATGGCCCCATTGTCTATAAATATCACACCATTTAGTCCACAACTTGGTAGGAAATGGGTTTGGCGCTCTAGTCACTATGCATTTTCCTAGCACGGGACACTTGTTCTGATGGTGAGCCTTTGCACAAGACAAGGTACACTTAACATTGTTGGGGTACATGCTCAACTACATACTCAGTGACATACTCATTTTTTCCATTATTCCTACTATTTAGGAGGGCTTCTTTTTATAACATGTCTATTTATAACAAGTCTATTTTTAGCCAGTGGATTCCTATATGTAATACCATGGGAAAATAGCATGGGTTTCCAAAACCATGGGCTCATAAACCACCATTAGGAAAAATCCTATTTTTTTAGCTACCATTAAGCAAATTCATATTTTTAGCCACCATTAGGAAAATTCTCGTTTCCTTAATTTTAGGAGATATTTCCTATTTCATGGCTATAGAGCACACTTCAATAAGAATATTAGCCTCCTATGGAAGTGTGCATTACCTATATAATACTTGGAGTTAACTCACTTCACTTATTTAGTGACTTTCCATAATTAGAAAATTCTCACTCAATTAGGACTTTAGTTCCATTCTTGGACTATAGTATTATTTTAGGAGAATTTTTCTATTATGGAATGCATGTTGAATTCATGTATATTTCTCACTAAGTTCGCATCTATATTTTTTACCTTTTCTTATTATTAGCAACTTTTGACTTTAGTTAATTGTTGCTAGTGGAAGAAGTTAATTGTTTACTTGAGCTTGCACATGGAAAGCCCAACCTAGTGTGCATTACTCTTCACGTGGAGAGTCCTATATATTGTACTCATTATCAAGGATTAATACATGGTCATTAGATTTGGTTTCTTAGTCTCTTATCTGTGAATATTGATTCTATTTTTCTCTCTCCTCTCTCTCTCTCTCTCTCTCTTTTGCAATTAGCTAGTGTAGTATTTCCTTATCACAATTAGGTATTGGAGTGTGGTTTAATATTACATGGTATCAGAGCCATTATTGTGAGGGAGTATTCACTTTTATTGCAGTTTTATAGATCAAATTTTACAAACCATGGAGAACTATGGATCAACCATCTTCTTTAGTGATATTGACACCCTTCAACTACTTTGAGTGGAAGCCCAAGATTGAGATTCTACTTAGAAGCAAGGGTTTGTATAGGGTCACCATGGGGACTGAGGTCGAGCCTTAATCCATAGAGAAATTAAAATACTTCAACAAAATGGATGAATCCTATGGGATACTGTGCTTGAGAATATCTCTGGATCTCCTCTTTCATGTCGATACTTGCAAGACTCCTAGCGATGTTTGGACAAGGTTAAAGGATTTTCTAGGAAATCAAGACAATCTAATAGGTCATCAACTAGAGAATGATATACATTCATTGAATCCAAGATATTTTGAGACCCTACATGACTACTTCTGTAATTTTAATAAGAAAGATGAACAATTAATATTTTCAATTCTAACCAAACTAGGACCAGAGTATTTTGTCTACACTTCTTCTTTTCATACTACTAGGTTAGATATGGGGTCTACATTGAAGATTCCATCCCTAGATGATTTCATGGAATCAATTATCCATGAGAAAAAAAAATTCATCCAAATAGGGGAACTTAAGAGTTCCAAGCCCAATGAGCTTAAAGCTCAAGGAAGTTCAAAGAAGAATAAGTAGAAGAACAAGGGTAAGAAGGACCAAGAGAACAAGAAAGAAGGTAAAAAAAGTCCACATATGAGAGTTCAAGTTCTAAGGAATCAAAAGGAAAGAAGGAGAAGACAAAGTGTTCCTACTATAATATGGGGTTCCATCCGAAGAGTTATTGCATGAAAAATACCATATATTTCATGGTACAAAAACTTGAGCAACATCACCTCAAGGATTGTATTCCAGATAATGCAATGAAAACAACATCATCAGAAAGAGGTAATGGTAATGCATTACTTGCTATTTCATCTTCTCCTAATGCTTGGGTGCTTGATTCAGGGGCTACCCATCACATGGCCTCATTGGATAGAATTTTATCATACTTGGAGACTTGTTCTGGACCATCGATCTTCATGGGAGATGATTCTCCTATTGAGGTGTGCAGTAGGGGTAGAGTTTATCTAGAATATGGATTCTTTTAGGATGTACTTCATGTTCCAAATATTTCAGTGAATCTTATCTCCATATATCAAATCACTTATTTAGGTTTAGGGAAGAAGGTGGAGTTCAATTTGGACTCAGTTATTATTTCTGACTTGTTAGATGGTTCAAAAATCATTGTTGGTGAGGTTAATCACCATTCCAGGTTGTACACCTTCTCTCACTTCACTCAAAAATATTATTATGTATCTATTATAACACATGCTAATGAAGAGTCTAGGTTGTGGCATGAGAGGTTTGAGAATATGAATTTTAAGTATTTACATAATCTTAGCAAGGGTGGAATGGTAGATGGATTACCCCATATTTAGTACAGAGATGGAGTTTGCTAGGGTTGCATACTAGGAAAACATCCCGAGGAGAAATTCAACATAGGTAAATCATGGAGGGAATCATCACTTCTAGTAGAGTTGGTTCACAGTGACATTACAGGTCCTTTCCCTCACCCGTATTTTAGTAAATCTAAGTATGTTATTACTTTAATTGATGTTTTTTTCATATATACATGAGTCTAATTTATCAAATAAAAATATGAGGTCTTTGAGTGTCTTAAAGATTTCAAGCATCTAGTTGAGTACCAAATAGGGAAGAGGATTAAGAAGCTTTATATAGAAAATGAAGGAGAGTATGTGAACAAAGGATGTTGAGAATATCTGTTTAGAATCATGTATAGAGTTGAAACACACAATTCCATATACTCCAAAGCATAATAGGGTAGCGGAGAGAAAGAACAAGACATTGAAAGACATGGCCAACTCTATGTTGCAGGCTAGAGAACTACCTCCAAAGTTATGGGATGAAGCTATCAACTGTGCAGCCTACATTCAAAATAAATTTCCTCATAAATCAGTAAAGGGAGTCATTACATATGAGTCTTGGAGTGGGAAGAAACCATAAGTCACTCACTTCAAAATTTTTGGTTCCCGTGCATGGGCTAGGATCCCTTCATATATGAGGAAAGCTATGGAAGATTAGAGTAATGAGTGTATTATTGTTGGATATATAGACAGATTGAAGGGATAAAAGTTATTATATACTACTTTAGATACACTATTCATTCAAAGGAGTGTTAAGTTTTAAGAAGGTCCTTCACAGGTACTTTTGGAGTAGTCCACACCATATCCACCACCACTAGTTGTCGAACTTCACGAGACTTCTTCCAAAAAGATTTATGATCAGATATCATAATCTGATATATCTAATATTTATGATTAGAAACAAGAATTTTTCAGTTCCATAGCATCGACCATGATGGGAAAAAAAACTCTTCAGGAAGTAGGTGATCTAATGGGTGATCCTACTGATCCATGGAGAACTAGATCTTAGTTTGTGGAGCCTCTGCAAGATTTTACTACCATGGAGAAATTTCTGCCTATTTATTGTTATATGGTACTTGGATCAAGTCCTCACTCTTATGCAGAGGCTAAAGGAAACCCCCATTAGGAGGAAGGTATGAAAAAGAAGTACAATTCCCTGATAGAGAACAACACATGGGAGTTGGTTCCTCTACCTTCCAACATGAAGCTTGTTATATGTAAGTGGATTTTCAAGGAAAAGAGGGATTCTAGTGGATATATTACAAAGTATAAGGCTTGGTTAGTAGATAAATTTTTCTCACGGGTACAAGGCATTGACTATGTGGAGAATTTTTCATCAGTTGCCAAGATTGATTCCATTCAATTAGCTCTAGCTATTACAACATATAGAAAGTGGGAGGTACACCATATGGAAGAATGAATTCTTACATGGATATCTTAATGAGGAGATATATATGGAGAAACCAAAGGGATATGTTTTGGATCCATCATTAGTTTGCAGGTTGAGGAAGTTGTTGTACAGACTTAAGAAAGCACCTCAGGAATGGTATGCCAAAATGGACTCTTATCTTCTCTCTAAAGGTTTTCATAGATGTATATTAGATCCTAATGTGTATATTATGAGGAAAACATATTTGATTCTACTGATAGTTCTATATGTACATTATTTACTCATCATAAGGAGCTCAACCTCTTCCATTGTTTCAATGAAGACTGCTTTGCATGGCATGCTTTCTTTGACATATATGGCACTGCTACATTACTTTATTGTTCTTGAAATCATCTAGTATGATTCAAGAATAAATATGTCTCAATCCAAGTATGCCAGATATCTACTTCACAGGTTTCAAATGACAGATTGTAAACTAGCTCCAACACCCTTTTAGTGGGGGGTTAGACTAGACGATGTCGGTGCATCACCTTTCATTGATTGTACTAGATATTGACAGTTGGTGGGAAGTCTTCTCTACCTTACACACTCTTGATTGAACATATCTTATGCATTTGGATCGGTTTCCAGGTACATGCAAGAGCCTCATGAGATTCACTGGAAGGAAACAAAGAGGATTATCCGATATGTTAAGGGAACTACCAACTTTGGTATACAATACACAACATGATATTCCTTAGATCTTGTTGGTTACATAGACTTCGATTGGGTAGGTGATAACACTGATCGAAATTCTACTTTAGGATATGTCCTCTACCTTGGATCGAGACTTATCTGTTGGTTAAGTAAGAAACAATCAAAAATTTCTTTATCATCAACAATGATAGAGTACATGTGTGCAATGAATGTTACTACTTAGGCTATTTGGTTGCAACACTTTCTTATAGAGTTGGGAGTTCATTTTCATTGTTCAAAAATTATATGGTGTTATAATTAGAGTAATCTCAAGTTATGTAGAGATCCAGTTCAGAGGCAACAGACCAAGCACATCGAGGTTCATATGCACTTTATTCGAGGAAAGATTCAGGATGGAGTCAATGATATGTAATTTTGTTCATATTCAGAGTAGGTGGAAGACATATTCACAAATCCTTTCACCGAACATAATTTTGTCACATTGAGGGACATTCTAGGAGTGAGGGATACATTAGCTTAGCAGCTGAACATGTTATCATACTTTTCTTGTTAGCAACATATTTTGAGGGGGGGGGGGTGTTGTTACCACTGGGTTTTCCCTCTATACCTCACTTTTGTTTAGTTTTTATGCATCTATACTTGTACATGAGCACCAAACATGGCTTCATATTTTTGGGACTCATCATTCTGCACACCCTGGTTGTGTTTCAGGGGGGGTGTTGGGGTACATGCTCAACTACATACTTAGTGACATACTCATTTTTTTTTCCATTTTTCCTACTATTTAGGAGGAATGCTATTTATACTAGGTATAATTTTAGCCAATGGATTCCTATATGTAATACCATGGGAAAATACCATGGGTTTCCAAAACCATGGGATCATAAACCACCATTAGGAAAATTCCTATTTTTTAGGAGATAATTCATATTTCCTTATTTTTAGGAGATATTTCCTATTTCATGGCTATAGAGTGCACTTTATTAAGAATATTATCCTCCTAGGGAAGTGCACATTACCCATCTAATACTTGGAGTTAACTCACTTCACTTATTTAGTGACTTTCCATAATTAGCAAATTATGAATAGTTAGGTCTTTAGTTCTATCCTTGGACTATAGTCTTATTCTAATAGAGTTTTTAAATTATGGAATTCATGTTGACTTCATGTATATTTTTCACTAAGTTCACACCTATATTTTTGACCTTTTATTATTATTAGCAAATTTTGACTTTAGTTAATTGTTGCTAGTGGGAGAAGTTAATTGTTTACTTGAGCATGCACTTGGAAATACCAAGCTAGTGGGAGAAGTTAATTTTTTACTTGAGCATGCACTTGGAAATACCAAGCTAGTGTGCATTAATCCTCATGTGGATAATCCTATATATTGTACTCATTATCAAGTATTAATACATGGTGATTAGAGTTGGTTTTTTATTCTGTTATGTGTGAAGATTGATTTTAGTTTCAATCTCCTCTCTCTCTTTTGCAATTAGCTAGTGTAGTATTTCCTTCTCACAATTAGGTCTTGGATTGTGGTTTAATCCTATAGACATTCTCGCTCATCTCTTTCCCATTTTCCATATCTTGCAACTGCATATACCATGTTAGAGATTTGTCTTTGAAGGTAGTCTCTAACTGCATGATCTTAGTTGCCTCGTATCTAATGTGCTTCACATACCTGATTGCTTCACATGTGAACCAATGTTTTTATGCATCATCTATTCCCATCCCATGAAAGGATGGAATCCCGAGGGTCAAATAATCCCCTGTCTGAGTGGCCATACTTGAAATAGAACTTGATCTGGAACTTGATCCTCCTAACTGGTTTTTACTTGGGATTATAGGTGCTGACAATATTTCTTGTGAAGTTTTTCTAACTTTGATTTCTACCACACTCATGTCTTATCCTTCTATCACTTCTAATATTTCTTCCTATGTTGTTTCTTATTGATTTAAAATTCAAAATGGGGGTGGTTCAAATAGAGGGTTACTCCATCCTACCTCATATTCTTTGTTGGTGAATCCAAAATATCTTCCTATATTGAGCCGCGTAAGCCTCCTTATAATATCCAATATCTCCTAAATCTTTGGGAGGGCACCTTCTTCACTATATTTTGTGTCACTGCCACTATTAATCTTCTCCTCATTTTCCATTCATTCAACTACATCTCTTATTATCTAAGGGGACATGACCTCCTTCTCCACAACTTTATTGCTACTTCCTTTGGTATCTTCTCTTGATACTTTATTCTCAACGTCACGTCTCTTTGACAAACTCTCTTCTTCTCTTATTCTATCAGGCACATATATTTCTCCCACTCACCCTTCTGGCATGGATCTTCTTCTTTCGTTCATCTTAGATCACCTTGACACTCATTTTTCACCCTTTGTTCTCCCTTCTTCACTTTCCTGCTTGACTCACTTCCTCAACTAGGATCTTCTTATGTATCTCTCATATATTCTTCTTCTTTTCTCTTTTCGATCCATTCTCTCTTCACCTTATCTCATCATCTCCCCCCTTCTTTTCACCCCCCCTCCTTCCACGTCGGGGTTTTACACTGCCATCCTATAGGGTTCCATGTGCATCAACCCTTTCTCAACGAGCAACATATTGATCTAAAGTGGGATTTATTTTAACAATCTACCTCGAGGGTCAGTTGGAAACTTTCTTTCTGCACTACTAAGATATTCATTGCATTCAACCAGAAATTCAACAATGTATCCTTCTTTAAATTTTTCAAAGCATAAATCAATGGCTCTGGCTCACTTATTTTCCAAAGATTTCAATCAAGTTATTTATTCTTGGTTCCAAACCAATGGTTCTTGGGATCACCACATAGAGTTAATCTATATCTATCTCTTTACCCATTCATACAACAAACAAGGAAGCTTAGCAAAGAAAATTTCATGTATATTTGAATATATGCACCTCCGTTTCCATCGCTCGAGGTTGATTTATATATTTTTGGTCTCCCGCTATGCGAATTTGCCCTCTTTCTTCTATCTATCTCTTTTCTTGAAGGATTCCACATCATTTCCTTACTCCAATATGCAACACAAAATATTTAGGTCCCAACAAAGGAACTAATTTTTGGCTTAGGTTTTCAGACCTAAGGTTTGAAAGACACTACCAAAAAATACACCATCAACGTTGGCATATTCAATATTTAGGAACTAAATAAGGTCTCACTCGATATGTTCATGATAATTACAAATATCGAACAATTGTGCATTGCATAAAGAAATATTACAAACAAGAAGAACATAGCCCATAACTGTGCATTATATTCTACCCATTCACATCAACATTCATACATGTAAATTACAATTTAAAACATATAACAAGCATTCATCCATAACAAATCTCATGACATGTAGTACCAATTTAGGTCTCATTCTTTTCATTAGTCAATTGTAGATAAGCATTCAGATACATACTAAGACATAACCTTCTCATAGACTCATTAGAATTGAACCAAAAACCAGAGAACTTATATATAGATCTATTCTCTCTCTCATATTACATTAACAACCCAATAACTATAATTAATAATCACAATTGAGAACCAAGGAACTCAAAAGAACAACAACCATAATGAACCACCCCCAACTGGTTTGTGTGCATTCCTTTTATCTCTCCCTAAGCACTACAATTATGGAAACTATGCTAGCTCAATAAAAACCTCAAGCATGACTAATTGGTTTATAAAAAAATCAATTACTAATAATTACAACTGGACATGCATGCATGATTTCTTACAAGTCCTTGTGCAGTGCTAGAGTCAGTGTGCGCACTACAAAAGGTTTGGTCTAGGTGCAGTAGAGACTAGTTGGTGCACACTGAATCGTGGCATTGTGTGGTACAAAACTTGTGGCGTGTGTAGAGATCATAACACTTTTGGCACACACACACATATTATTGCTAACAATTATGTTGCTAACATATTCATTAATTGAAAATAAATAATATATACAAAGTTTAATATGTCCAAATTACCATGGCATGATAATTAAATATTCATCTTGAAATAAAACAACATTAACCATAGTCAATTTTAGATTAATGAGGGGATCAAAATGGAGACATTACAATGTGAATTCATATGTGGTTCATATGAAGGATATCATTTTCTCTACGTGTACTTGAGATACCTTAACTATCCCCATTAAAGAAACCCCATAGAACTAAAATGTCAATGGACAAGTTTGTTAAAGTCCTAGCCACCTTTTGAGATGGCACCTTCCAACATTCTCTATAAGAAATTTTTATACTATGTGAAACTCGAGAAATTATCAAATACTTCTCCTAAAAAATCATTTTTTTCTTGGCGATCCAAAATCCCCATATCATAAAACATGGAAAGCATTTATGGTCCCATTCGTATTTACTTATAATCCAAGTTCAAAACAATCCAACAGAGAATTTTTATCCCATGAAAGTATTCCATTGACTACCTAAATCACCTATTTCCAAACAATTTTGTAAAGGGAAAAAAAGCAAAAAGAGGATCAACACTTTCACTATCCTATTTACAAATAACACATTATTAGGACCATTCTATTTTTTCTTGTGACTATTGTTCCAAGTAAGAATCTTATTTGATAAAACCAAGAAAATACAAATTCTTGTATTTATGGGTTTCTAATTTCCAAACAAAATTCCACCACCATACCCTTTCCCTACTTAAGGCTTCTTCAATTTTAGCTTCATACCCTAACTTTGTAGTTAGGATTCCAATTGCTTTATTTCTAAACCATTTTATCGCGTCTTTCTAGTCTTGCAACTCTGCAGAATTATGCTTAAGAAGGGATACATAATTTGTCCATTCAATTGCCAAGGGTCCACACAAATTCAAATCCTCAACTATTTTCCATCCCTACATGCACCCTCCACACACCTCATGAATTAAATCATTTGTAATATTTAACAAACCTTCAACATGAAGTGATTCTAAAAAATGAGGAGATAACTTGAATTTGAAACTACAAACAATCAAAGGGTCTTCTTATTATCTTAACTTATCCCCTCTTCCAATATTCCACGATACCCATTTTCTTATTATTGGGAAATCCTTGACTAGTCCTTTCTAAACCATAGAAGCTCATCTAAATAATGTTTTTTCCTTTCTAATCCAATCTTCAAGTAACAAGCCTATAAGATATTTAGTTTTCATCACCTTAGTCCATAATACTTCAATGAAGAAGAACCTACACAAAACTTTTGTAGCTAGAGCCTAACTAAAGGCATATATATTCTTTAGACCCCACTTCCCAACCTCTTTCTTCCTAGATAATTGACCCCACTTGACTAGGGTTATGCCTTTAGTTTATTTCTTAGTTGTCTAGAGAAAACTAAAGAAATTTTCTTCTAATATTGTCAATAATTAATTGAGGAACATGGGAAATAGAAAATGAATATCCATGGATACTTTCCAACACTGACTTAGTCAAGACAAATCTTCCTTTTTGAAACAACCATCTGTGGCACCACCAAGAAATCCTTGCTTCTATTTTCTTGAACTACCAAAGCCAATTTGAAAATTTATAGTCATTAGGTTTGAGATTAAACCCAAAATATTTTATTCCATGGTCTATTGAAGTTGAAGAAAATGAAAATACTTGGAATATGTATCTTTCTAGGTCATCCCCTTAATGTTGGAAATTGTGTTGTAATTGATGTCAAAGGATGTCATTGATATCACAGGAAGGGGGAGATTGAATGTTATCAATAATAAGGGGAGACTAAATGTAAATTGATGAACCTTTGTGTATGTGTTGTTAAATTCTGCAAATAATTTTATTTTACCCCGAAGAAGAAGTGACTGTGTGACAATACAATAAAGTATGTGCGCAATATTAACAAAGAATGACAATTGAACATGATCTAGGAGAAATAATAAATAAAGGAATTAAATGACCCTGAAAATGATAGGTCCAAGGACCGAACTAGAAACACAAATCCATGGACAGAAAAAAGAAGAAGAGTTAAGTGTTGAGCTTGCATTGAAGGAAAGACGATAGTAAATAGCCGATTCAAGTAAATTCAGACTGAGCATGAATAAGGAGAATTCGTGTAGCTGGAAGATGAAAGATATGATCCCATTATAGGTTTGGGAAACAATAAGTCCATTAAGGGAGCTAGAGTTAAATTCTAAGGGAACAACATAATTTTTTTGCAAAATGATATTTCCCATATTTGTTGGGAAAACATAGTTCAAAAGATTTTTATTGAAAAAATAAAACCACATAGTTTGAATATGAATGACGAGCCACAAAATCCTATGTGAAATGTTAATTTATTTTTTTAAAGAACAGTGGACCCAAAACAATATAAATCCTGAAATTTCATATCCGAAGATCAATGGTTAGATCAAATATTGAGGTTTGAGACTTGGTGGGATAGCTCAACCACATCAATGCCATGATAGCAACCTTATCAGTGCCAAGTGTCTAGTTTTATGAATGCCACATCAATGCCACGTGTCCTGTCAAATGAGTGCCACATTAGAGGGAGAGATGTCAGTGCTATAAAAAGCATCTATGTAGATTCCAAATACAGTACCACGTATTAGGACACGTGTCGATGACATGTCATCTAGTACAAAATAATATGTCCACATGGTAGCCACCTCATCTGCAACATCAACACAAGATATCTGGGAAAATGAATAAGTATCAAAGCATAACCTAGATAGTGAGAATGACAGAGAATCGACTAGAATATGTGAATAAATGAACTCAAACCCACAGACCCATGAACCCATGGTGAGATCTTGAGAAATGGCTAAGTACAAAAAATCAGTCCGAAGAAGATGAATAATTAGGCAAGTATCGTAGATATTTTATCCTTGGTAAGAATTCTAAAATTGACTAAGTGAAAAAATGAAGCAAAGATAATGAGCAGGATAGAGAATCGAGAGCATGAGAAGAAATGAGTGCAAATTTGTAGACCTGTAGTAGGATATCAAAAAATTGACTAAGTATCGAGGATCGATTGGAAAGACTAGGTCGTGAATAAGAGAAGAACATAACTGTACTGCGGACCCATGGTAGGAGTTTGAAAATTGACTAAGTGTCAAGAATCGATCAGACCACCGAGGAGGTAGCCACTTGTCACAGATCATAAAACTCAGGAGGTCACTACATGTCACAGATCAGATGGCCCCGATGGTCAAAGATATGAGGACTCATAATGTCTCGTAGACTAATGGTGAAATACTTAGAGTCATTTATAAGTATGGGTGCAAAGTGAGTGTGGTGGAATGCGAATGTGCATTCTGGAGGTCGCAGAAGTATGGAAATATATGTCTTAGACTCATGGAGAAATGCTTGGAAATGTATCTAAGTATAGGTGCAAAATGAGTACGATGGAACTTGAGGATGTAATTTGGAGGTTGCAGAAGTTTCAAACAAAGAAGAGATATTCCCTAGACCTGTGATGAATCCATCGAGACCTGGATCAGTGGTCAAGATCAATCTGAGATCCACATCGAACGAATACTATGCATTTTGTTTTCATTGCGTATTTTGATGGGTAGATAATGGATCAACAACCATGATTTATTTGAGAAGGATATTTGACGACTATCAAAGTATGTGCCATTGGAGAGGTTCTGGTCAGAGTGGAATTATTTACGAGTGGATGGGTTTAGACAGATGGATCTTTGAGGGTCAATGAGAGGCAGATAGGATGACATCTGGATAGCTCAAGAATATGAACTACCCAGAGGTCCCAATGAACGTGATAGCATAATCGATGATGGAAATTGAATGGAGGTCTAGATCAGATGATGACTATGTAGTGCGGTTACATTTTTTTCGATATGCTAAAAATAGATTGTTGATTGAGATCAAATCAGGGAAAGATTGGATGGATGTTGAGAACTGAGGGTGTATTGTGTGTTTTTTTAGACACTGAAATAAATCAACGATGGGTATTGAATCTTAATGAGATATGATGGCTGCTAAGTGTTGATTTTTTCACTATGATATGTAAATAGACTGCGTGAGAGGGAAGGTGTCTGAACTTGTTTCAAAGGATCTTTGAAGCCAAATTTTGAGGAATAAGTAAAGGGAATTGGAGCTGACCCCATGAAACCTTTTAAGTAGAAAAATCATTGAGCGCATGAGATGTATAAATAAAAATTCCCAAATCACTTTGAAAAGTGAGTGTATGGATGGAAGTGAGTAAGTGAGGATTATGGAAGATAAGCTCTAAGGTTGGAAGGTTCGAGTATGACTACAGAATGAAAGGAAGATAATGTAATTTTCAAGGGTGGTCAAGAGGTGCAAGGACAAAAGGAACGTTTATAGGTTCTGAATAGTAACAACAAAATATAGTGCATCATATTTGAGAAGATGAAGACTTGAATAAAATAAATGATTTGGTATTGATGAAAGCTTGAGGAGATTGATGTTTCTAGTGAAATTGATATACATAGGAACGACTGATTTGGTTCTCAGCTAATAGGTTGGTACCTGTAAACATCATTTCTGAGTTGGCTCTTAGGAAAGGAGATTGGTGTCTCCTGCAAGTTGGTGCTTGCAAACATCATTTTTGAGTTGGTGCTCAGGAAAGGAGATCAATGTCTCCTGCAGGTTGGTTCCTACAAACATTATTTATGAGTTGGTGCTAAGGAGAGGAGATTGGTGTCTCCCGTAGGTTGGTGCCTACAAGATTTTATGAAGAATTTTTTGTGGTTTTTTCCCATTTAGGTTTCCATGTTAAATATCTGTATATTGTGGATAATGCTTTTGTATGTACATTTCTCATTAACTTCTTATGAATGGTTAAGTAATAAATTAATAAATATTGTAAGAAAACTAAATATAGTCTTATATTGATTCACCCACCTTCTCAGTATACGTAAGTGTGACAACAATTGGTATCAAAGAAGGTTCCTTCAGAAAACTCTGACTACTAGAAGGTGAATTTGTAACATCCCCAACCACCAATAGGCCTGGGGATGCTACCTGCAAGCCCACCCTTGGACTTCTTTCTCATACCGATACTTTCTTTATTTATTAAATATGCATAAGATAAGATAATTAACGACATGCATAGTAATATCCAGCAAGCATGCATGTTTTAAAGATTCAATTAACGATAATTAAATATACATAAAAAACAATTCATACACAGATAATAATATCACAACAGAGAGAACTTATCTTTATGAAAGATGAAACCAACTGGTTGTAGACCAAGGAAGTTCCACCCAATCGTAGACACTACTACTCCAAATCTCAACAACAACGTCACCCCCGAGCCAGGGCTATGAATCCACAAGGATGTTTGCAGAGTGAACTTGGCTTCCCAAACCAGTCAGCTCGCAAGCTCTTATAGGCTTCACAACACTCACAAAAATACAAGTACCCAACTCTCTTCTACCCAGCTTTCACCACCTGAGAGAAGGAACCTCCACCTTTCTCTGCCACACAGTCCCTCAGGCAGTCCTTCTGCTTATTCGGGCCTCCAACACAACTGGTCCAAAATCTCAATGCTGGAACTCTCAGAACTCGTAGCTATGAGCCATGATGGACACATGCCATTTCATCTCAGACATGCAGGCCTCAAGTGATCTGAAAATAGTGGGATGACTTGTTATGCTATGCAAGAACCCTCTACTTCATAAAAATAAAACTTTACAGGACCTTGCTCCATGTGTTAAAATATGCAAGATAGATTATGTGTTAAGTTCATGCTTCTTTTAAATGTTTATGTGTGAGGTCTTTGCAATATTAAATATGTTGTTTTCATAAATACAACAGCAAAAATAACTTGCAGCAAATAATAACTAGAAAACACTCACAACAAGAACAATATGATAAAGGAGTTCACCCCTCTCTGGGCTACATCTCCTGGAGCCTCCATTAATGGACTTGGCTCTCTGGGATTATTTTGTCAAATATTATTTTACAAGATGCTTCTCAACTCCAATGGAAATATTGACTGTACCATTGGGTTCAAAATACATAAAAACCCCAAAAATGACTAATAGAACTCTGAAAACGGATCATGGCTCATCTGGGCATGACCTCTTCTACATGTGGCCTTAAGCTTCCCTGAGCTTCTTTGTGGCAAAATCACCTGTAAAAGTCCTCAAATGGATTTGAAACCTATCCCAAAGTGTTTAGAGCATAACAATTAGCCAAAAATGATTATTCAATACAGAAAATAGACATGTGCTCATCTGAGCATGACCTCAAACAATGAGGGCTTCAAGCTCCTTGGAGCTCTCTGAAACTTCAATGATTAAAAACCTGCAAAAGAAGTCTTCAAATGGTTGTGAAAAAAGTTCCAATGGATTCAGAACATCCAAAAACCCCTCGCTGGGCTTTTATGGAACCTCATTTGGAAAAAAAAATGAAGAAGATAGGCCTCCTGCCATTCTCTTCCTTCAAGCTTGTTGTCTCTGGTTCGCCAAAACACACCTCTGGGCATTCAACCAAGAACACACTCAAAAACCCATGCTAAAACCTAGCACACACACATAACCGCAAAACCATTCAAACTATAGGACGGTTAGGGTGCGCCCAACCCCTAACCACCAAGGTCATGGTCATGTGGGTAAGCACCCGAAACCATGGGCTAACCGTTGTTAAAAAATGAAATTTACCCCCGCGTGCAAAGGTTAAGGTCATATGGGTCGATACATAAGACCGGGGGTTGGACTCCATTAAAAATATGTGTGCGCATTCTCCATGTGGTAAGTGGTCACATGGGCATACATGTGAAACCGGGGGCTGGGGCTAAGCCCCAGCCCGACCCCCACGCCAACTATTAAACAATGTAAACTTAAATACATTTTGAACCATTTATATAACAAGGCATATGATATGGCGCGTTGGTAGGGAGGACTTTGTTAAAGCTTTACATGGTGGGAGGAGGTCTAGGGTTCGATCCCCATGGACTCCATTATATTTTAAACAACCAACCAATTACAACGGTGCCACGTGGCAGCCCATGACTGCGCCACGTGGCACCACACCATTTGTCCATTAAATGCCACATGTCGCAACATCACTCGTCCATATCTACCAATCCAAAACTTCCACATCAGCATATGTCAAATCAGCATATGGACATTCCACGTCAACATATGACCTCTGCCACGTCAACATCCATATGGATTGTATGGACTGCATAGTCAACACCCCCTTTTTTTGCCTGTTTGGCGATTCGAACAGATCGCAATATCTCTCTCATCCGACATCCGTTTGAACCCAAACGAGTTGCGTTGGGTTTGGGATGATGAGGGATACGCACATGTTTGTTTTGAGGCAATTCCGAGAACTTTGATTTTTGAGCTAAATTTTGACCCCTGGTCCAGATTTTGATCATCAAGGCACGACTGGATCACACTAGCGGCCAATACAACCAACTATACCATGGCTAATTCTTTCGCAGTTCGGTCCCCTTCCCGAGACCAATACATAGGTGAGGATGGATGGAGGAGGTAGGTAAGTGCGTGTGAGTACATGAGGATAAGAATGAGGTAAAACAAAGGTGACAGAGCGGACAAGCCAATGAAGAACCCTACAATCGGACCAGGGGAGGGTTTAAGTATGTTTGCGGGGAAATCAATAACCTCTTAGCCTCCCCAAGAAGCTCACGTAACTGATTCTCCCCTTTAGGAAAACGATAATTAACATAGGAATAAACATTTAGCCTCTCGATCCCCCTCTCTGATGGAATCGGAGCCCCCTATAACTCTAGTCCTTGTATGTCTAGCAGCCAGTGATGTATTTATTATTATTAATTATAAAAACATTACATTTCTTGGGCACATTGGCCTCTTAATAATTTTTTGGGCACTCTGGCCTCTCAACATTGTAACAATATATTATTTAAAATGAGGGTTCGAAACATGGGGTGTTACATCCCATCCCCCTTATTTTGGCACTGTCCTCAGTGCATATACAAAATAGAGATCAAAATCTCAAATTTATTCAAAAATATGCAGGTACTCTACCCAAATGGCATCTTCATGCTCCTAGATAGCATCTTCAGGGCCGTAGCAGGTCCACTGAACTTTTTCCATCCCTATAACTCGATTCCAAAGCATTTTTACCTTTCTATCTAATACCCGTGCTGGATGAACCTGAAAGTCTCCCTCCGTCTCTACCTGAATCAGATGCCAATCAATAACATGGTTAGGATCATTTACATATTTATTTAGTAAAGATACATGAAATACATTATGCACATTCATGGAAATAGGCAATGCAAGCATGTATGCAACTGGACCTATTCTGTCCAATATTCCAAATGGACCACAGAATCTGGCTACCATCTTTGTACAACTACCCAATTTCAAAGAGCTTTCTTGGGCTTCACTTTCAAAAGTACATGCTCCCCTACTTTAAATTCTCTAGTTCTCCTGTTCTTGTCTTCATAAACTTTCTGTCTATCCTGATCTGCTTTTAAATTCTGCTTAATCTTGACCACCTGGTCTTCCATGTCCTTGAGAAACTCCGACGGAAGTACCACTATATCTATTGGGTTGTCCCAACTCACTGGAGTATTGCATTTCCTACCATACAAGGATTCAAATGGGCTCATTCTTAATGAAGCTTGATACCCATTGTTATATGCAAATTTTACCAAGTGTATGTAATCTTCCCACTTAGATGGCTTATCCATCACATACATTCTCAGCATGTCTTCAATTATTTGATTGACTCTCTGTTTTCCCATCTGTCTGGGGGTGATATGTTGTACTAAAGTTTATATTTGTTCCAAATACTTTAAACAATCCCCTCCAGAAGTTGGAGGTAAACTTTGTATCTCTGTCCAAGACAATTGTCCTAGGTATGCCATGCAACCTAGCAATTTCCTTCATGAAAATTTATGCAATGTTAGTTGTTGTATGCATTGTATTCATAGGAAAAACATGAGCAGCCTTTGTTAATTTGTCAACCACCACCATGATTGAATCATGTTTCTTATTATTTCTGGGTAATACTGTGATGAAATCCATGGTGATCACTTCCCATTTCTTCTCTGGAATTGGCAATGATTGCAACAAACCCGTTGGGTGCCTATGCTTAGCCTTCACCTTCTGACATTCCATACATCAAGCGATGTAATCATCAACATCCTTCTTCATTCCCGGCCAAAATAACTGGCTTCTTACTGCTGTAATTATTTTATGGTAACTGGGATGTCTAGCATAAGGAACATCATGCATTTCCTTCAGTACCACATTCCTCAGTTCTTCAGAACTAGGAACATAGATTCTATTTTTATGCATGAGCAATCTGTCTTCCTTTATCTCGTACTCCTTTATTTTCTACTGTACATCTCCTTACTGTAAGTTTTCCTTTACCTGTAGGTAATGCTGATCTATAACAAAACCATCTAAAATTATGCTCTTCAATTCTGACAGATGCATACTGACAACAGTAGCATGCATGAGATGCACTCTCCTACTAAGTGCATCGACAAATTTATTCTCTTTCCCCTTGATATTATTGATATCGAAGTCATACTCACTTAAAAATTCTAGCCATATTGGTTTCCTAGCATTCAAGGTCGGTTGTTAAAAAATATACTTTAGACCAATGTGGTTTGTCCTTAATTCAAATTTCTTTCCCATGAGATAATGTCTCCACATCCTCAAGGAGTGAACAATGGAAACAAGTTCCAAGTCATGCGTGGCATAGTTCCTTTTGCGTTCCTTAATATTTCTAGACTCATATCCAATGACATGTCCATTTTGCGCGAGGACTCCCCCAAGTCCTTCCTTACAAGCATTTGTACATACCACAAAACTTTCATTTGGGTCAACAATCTTTAACACAAGTACACTAGTAAGTAATTCCTTCAACAGATTAAAATTCTTTTCACACTTGAGTGTCCATTCAAATTTAGTTCCCTTCTTTTGCAAAGAAGTGATGGGATGGGAAATCTTAGAGAACCCTACTATGAACCTTCTATAGTAGCCAGCTAATCCCATAAAATATCTGATGTCTGACACATTTCTGGGTGTTGGCCACCCTCTAATGGCTTTGATCTTCTCTGGATCTACTTTTATTCCCTTCTCTGAAATAATGTGTCCCAAGTAATGGATCTGCTTTTGATAAAAATAACACTTACTCAACTTGACATACAATTGATGTTCTCTCAGTACTTGCAAAACCAATCTTAAGTGATGATCATGCTCCTCTTCAGACTTAGAATAGACAAGTATGTCATTTAGGAATACTATGACAAACTTGTCCAAATAATTTCTGAATATGCCATTCATTAAGCACATGAAGATAGCTGGTGCATTGGTCAGTCCATATGGCACCACTACAAATTCATAATGCCCATACCTGGTCCTAAAGGTTGTCTTATGAATGTCTTCTTCCTTGATTCTTACCTGATGGTATCCTCTTAGTTGATCAAAGAGGTCATCAATTCGGGGTAGAAGATACTTGTTCTTTATAGTGTACTTGTTCAGTTGTCGGAAGTCAATACACAACCTCAAGGTTCCATCCTTCTTTTTGAAAAAAAGTACTGGTGCTCCCCAAGGTGAAACACTTGGACATATGTACCCTTTCTTCAAAAATTCCTCCAACTACATTTGTAATTCTTTTAACTCCGGAGTGCTCATTCTGTAAGGTGTTTTTGACATCGGGGCAACACTTGGAACTAAATCAATTGAGAAATCTATCTCCCTTCTTAGTGGCAATCCAGGTATTTCTTGGAATATATCTTCAAATTCCTGTAGTACTAAGAAATATTTGAGGCTTGGCCCCTTTGTATTATATGGCTCTTCCACATGAGCTGCATATAGTTGACATCATTTTCTAAAACATTTTTTCAGCTATAAGGCTGAAATCTCCCTTATAGAGATGGGTCTTGGAACTCCTTTCACAGTGCTCTATTTTCAATTTCCATCAAGACATGTAAATGTCTTGTTATGATAATGTAGGACAACATGATGCTTGTCCAACCAATCCATCCCAATCAAAACATCATAATACCCCAATGGTATGATAATTAGATCCATACTAGTATTCACACCATTAAGACTTATGGAACAATTTCTGACCATATCACGGATTCTTCTTTTGGTTCCAGTGGCTAATTGAACCAAACTTCCTTTTCCAAGTTTACTTTTATCCAAATGTAATATATCTACTATCTTAGGATCAATGTAGAAATGATTTTCTCCTGAATCAATCAAAATAGAAACACGTTGATTTATGATCTTCCCCTCCACCTCTATCATATTGGACTGGTATTCTGCTTGTCAATCATTTGAAGCTACATATATTCTTCCCATATATTCGATTGTTGTAGCCCATTAGACATTGTGCACAACCTTCACTTTGTCTTTTTTGTGTGGGCAATCCTTGTACATGTGATCTTTCTCATGTCCCCAACATTGGATTGGTGGTCTTCCCCTTTTCCCCAAGGAATCTTCTTTCTTGAAATCTCCCTTAGCATACTGATCTTGATGATTTCTATTAGGCTCATTTCGATTGAAGATAGGTTTGATTCCTTTCCTCCTCTGGTCGGACTTCACATTTCTCTTGTCCTTCCAAGATTTCTGCAGGGATTCTCTTCCCTGGCCTTGCTCATATAGGTATTTATCCTTCTTGATGGCCTTAGTCAAGGTCTTGGGTTCATCATGTTCGACAACACAGGTATTCCAACAGAGGATGAACTCCTTTAGTAACCACTCACATAACCAGATCAAAGGTCAACGCATCGATGTTTTGATGTGGTAAAACCTCTACGGGGAAACATCCACGGCCCCAGCCAACGCGGCCACTTGGAGCAGTTTATTAATGCAAAGAAAAAGATTACAAAGAGATTTTACAAGAGAGTTTCTCACAATCGATCATCGACAAAAGACCCTCCATGCTCTTTAAATAGAGATCATGGACCAATCGAGTGTTAAGCCACGGATCAATGGCCGTTAATATTGAGGAGAGTGTTAGTATATAGATACTAAATATTCAATTTTCGCCTTGTTACAGGAATGGGGTTATTCCTGTAGCATCGAAAAGTGTTGTTCCAATTATACAAAGGGTTCTCCATGATAAGAAAATCACTTAAGAGACAAAGTACTTGTCATCTTGAGGGAGATACAACTATAGATGAAATCTTGAATGGTCATCAACTAATGTACACTTCATTGTCCCAAGCTGGACAAGAAGTGAAATTGGTTCAATCACTAATACCAATTTGGGAGGAAGAGTTTTCAAGGTCAGATTTTCATACAACTATGGAAAAGTTTGAAGATCAGAAACCACCTACGGAGAGAGTATTAAAAACCCTCTTTGCATGGACAGGAATATGAGTGTGTGTTATCAAAACTTGTTGTTGAGGGTGAATCCTGAGCCAAGTCTTTTGCCAGCTTCTACAAGCTATTGTCATTTGACAAAATTTCAAATTTTGGCCAAGTTGGCTTTCTAGAAAACCTTCAAGTGCTAAACACTGACCGAGAGCATATGAGCCAAACAATTGGACAATGGAAACAACAAGAGTTAGCTTTAAAACACAAAGCATAACACAACATCAAGTTAGGTCAAAGGTTTTTAATTTATATCTCTATCATATTTTATTTTGGGCAAATTTTTGTAAACATGAACAAATAAAAGTTTTTGGGCTTTTAAGCCAAAAGTTAGTGTTAGGGCTCTGTTTACAAAAATATTGGCTTAAGCCCATCATGTTGGAAGTCAAATCCTAGGGCCCAAGCACCAAACCACAAGGGAGCCCTCAAGCCTAGTGCCCAAGCACTATTTTATTTGTCTCTTTGGGCATGTGGGATATTGCCCACTGAATAAATAAACAAAAACACATAGAACGCCCCAGTCCGAGTCCAGCTGTCAAGAAGTGAGAAAGCAAGAAATGCCCAAGTGTGATATGCATCGTCCCACAGAGGGTGTCTGGTCAGTATTATTATTAGATGAAAATCCAAATGCAGTAGCTTGAGTTCACATAAATCTTCAAGTTTTCAAATGCCAAATGTCTGATATCGAATCAAGGTAGCCAGTTGTGCAATTTGCAGGCATAAGAGTTCAAAGCGCCAAAGTGCCACGAGGATATGCTCAAAGAATAAATGAATTTTAAATTGATGGATGAATTTGACATCCCAACATAGTAAAACATTGAGCATATTATTGAGCAATCGATGAGAAGTTGTTGATCTGCGATTTCATTCCAAATTGAAGCTTGAAAATTGCATTGCATGGTAGATTAGGCCATCCAATTATACCTTTTCCATGGGCATATTGGATTAAATTTATAAGGGAACCACATGCATTTTGTTCTATTTGCATGAGTCCTGTCCTTGTAAATATGTAAATGGAGACATTAAGCCCACAAATATTCCGTTGGATAATAATATGCAGCCGTATGTCTCAGACTTTGGCTTGGGTCATCTTTTTAACATTGCAGGAAGTGGAGTTGCACCTCAACAAAGTGAAGAGGCCTCAAGGTACAATAGAATGAAGTATCAACAATGGCTTGACCAGAGAGGGTTTCCCATAAAAAATAGAATCTTGTTTAACTGCAGCAGTAGTGAATACTTTTCCCGTAGACAGGGGCAAGAGACCTGGGTCAAATTTATCACCTTCATCTTCTGATTTATCAGTGACTAACAAAGCTTCAGTAGATTCTACTCAAATGGATAGGTTTCCAAGGGTCTTGCAAGGTCAAGAGGTCATAACCTTTGGGAAATATTTGGGTGACAGCGACATGGAAAGTGGTCAAAAGATGGTTGTATGGGGATTAAAGCTAGATGATGTTAAAGAAGAAGGTATAGGTTGTCAAACAAGGATTGGGGATCTCTGTGTTTTCTATATCTGCAAAGAAGAACAATTCATCCACGAATAGTTTTCTTGGTTCTGTCAAGACAAACAAATCACCACTCATCCCCATTGATGGGCAACATGAAAATATTGATGCAGGTTGGATGTCTTTTGGGAGATTCATTCTGGACCTGTTTAGGTTTGCAACAGAAATCATAGGTGGTACCTATGCTTACCTCAGGGGTTTTCACTGGAAGAAAGAAACCTCAAAGGAAAGGATACTATTATTAATACATACATGACTACCCTCTCTTCAAAGATTGCAAATCGATGAAAACACATGCTAGCTGAGATTGCTATCAAAACAGTGCTTGTTGTTGCAGATTTGGAAAGGAAGGATGATAATTTGGTTTTGATTAAAGTCAAAAGGGAAGTTGGTAGAAAGATGGAAGATACATAACTAGTTTTTGGTATTATAGTTTATAAAGATATGAGTCATTCATAGATAACCCAGAGGATCCTTTTGAAAAAAAGCATAAAGGCACGAAAGAATTTGATTCAAATTCCAACAAGTTAAATGAATATATGGCATCCAACAAAGTAGATTATACAAATCTCTTAGGTACAATTGACAACTAGGTGGTAGGGCAGATGGAAATCAGAGATATCATCTCCATATTTTCAACAGTAAATCAATTAGTTCCACATCTCCATATTTTAAGGACACAGATGGCGAGGCATTTGACTTAAGCTGTCCCAGATTTTTTGCATAATATCATAGATTGGTTTTTATTTTTAGTTCATTGTTATGATTATTTCCTAGCAGATAGGAAGAAGATGTTTATTGTATCTTTCTATTTAAGACAACATTTTATAACTCACCAGGGACCCGAGAGGGGAATTTGGGCAGAGGCCTGTGTAAGGATTATTGTAAGACTATGGGCAATTTGATTAAGTATTCATTCCTGACATTGAACATCCCAATGAATTGTGTTGTCAGATCGTGATCTTTTCATTTTCCATTCTACTTTTCCTCTTGCTTGAATGAGTTACAGACATTGAGAATCAATGACTGCCCATAAATAATAGATTCTTGAGCAACACGATTTGTTGTGATATGCCTGTTGCTTGTGTGCTTTATTCAAGTATCCGTCAAATCCATTTTGTAGAGAGAATATATGTTTGGTGGATGTTCTACTATTTGTCACATTCTCCATTCTTCCATCCACCATCATATAAGTATTTTGTCTGATATGTAATTCATTGGCCTTCAATCTAACATGGTGTTTACTTGACTCCATGCCCAATGGTAAATCTCTGATCTAAAGTTAGTTTATTTCCCTCTTCCTTCCACATTCAGTCTCATCGATCCATCAAACCAAACCATAATCTAATTTCCATCTACAAAAACTATTGCAATAACTAAGATGTGCTAGGCTTGACCCTATAGCAGTCTAGGAGCAACTTCTAGCACTAACATAGAGTATGAACCATCAGATCGCTCTATGTCGAGAACATATCATGACCGTTGGATTTTCTAACTACAAATGGATACCAATGCATACTAAAGAAACACACTAGAAAACACACTTTTACCTAATGACACAATAAACCAAGTAGATCTTAACTAACTCCTAAGTGTTTAAATATCCTAACATCCTCCCTTAAGAACAACTTGGGATAGGATTGAAGGATTTACAATAGTGACACAATAGGAGAAGGAAGGAGGCATTAGAGCCTATCCCCCCTTAATGACAACTTCCTGAACTCCTAACATAGATCGAAGTTTGGAAAACTTCGCTTCTGTAAGAGATTTTGTGAAAATGTCTGCAACTTGATCTTCTGTAGGGAAAAAGAGCATTTCAATAACTTGATAATGAATGAGCTTTCTGATGAAGTGCATGTGTAGCTTGATGTGTTTTCTATGCTGATGTTGAACTGGGTCTTTGGTGAGCTTGATGGCACTCTTATTATCACACCAAAGGTTGGTCAGATACTGGTGTTGGAATCCAAACTCTGAAAGGATCCGTCGAAGCCACATGGCTTCCTGACTTGCATTTACCGCTGCTCGGTACTCTGCTTCTGCTGAAGAAAGTGCAATAGCCTGTTGTTTCTTATAGGCCCAAGTGACAAGTCCTGAACCAAGGATGAAAACATAACCTGCAATAGACTTCCGATCATCAGGGTCATTGACCCAATCTGAATATGTGAAACCAACCAATAAAGGAGTCCCCCTTGAACTGTAATGTATCCTGAACTGAACTGTACCACAAACATAGCGAAGTATCCTTTTAGCTTCTTTCCAATGGCTTTCATGGGGCATTTGCATATACCGGGAAACAAGACCAACAACAAAGGAAAGATTAGGATGGGTATGAGTCAAGTATAAGAGGCTACCAACTAACTGATGGTATAGGGTGGCATCAACTTCAGGAGAGGTACAAGTGGTAGTAAGCTTGACTGCAGACTATAAGGGAGAAGGGGTTGGTTTACAATCATCCATGTGAAAGTGACAAAGAAGGTGACAAGCATACTTAGACTGGGAAAGAAAAATTCTTTCATTGGTTTGCAAAACTTGGAGGCCAAGGAAATAGTGCAAAAATCCTAAGTCTGTCATTTCAAATTTGTTCTTAAGGCTGGTTTTCACATGGTTTAAAAGTTTTGAGTCACTACCAGTAAGGATAAGGTCATCAACATAAAGGACAAGGATTATGAGATGGATTCCTACTTTCTTGGTATAGAAATTAGGATCATAATGGCATCTAGAGAATCCAGTGGAAATAAGAAAGGTGTTCATTTTGGCATACCAAGCTCAGGGAGCTTGCTTGAGACCATAAAGAGATTTCTTAAGGTGACAAACAAGGCTAGAGTCACTCTAGACATAGCCATGAGGTTGTTCCATGTATATTTCTTCTTGCAAATATCCATGCAAGAAGGCAGATTTAACATCCATCTGATGGACCTTCCATTTATGTGAGGCAGCAAGGGCAAGAACAAGGCGGATGGAATTAATTTTGGCTACAGGGGAAAAGGTTTCATGATAGTCAATTCCTTCAACTTGGGAAAATGCTTTGGCAACTAAACAAGCCTTGTGTCTTTCAACACTTCCATTTGATGCATACTTAGTTATGTAGACCCATTTACATATGACAAGTTTTTTTCCTTTTGGAAGAGTTACAATATCCCAAGTATCGTTTGCCATTAAAGAACGATACTCTTCATTCATTCATGTATCCCAATATGGATGACTTGAAGCTTCGGCAAATGTCTTTGGATCATGAGTTTTTGAAACTTGATCCAAAAGAGAAGAGGCTCGTTGGAACCGTGAATGTGTCTGACATTGATCTAAAGGATCACTGACAAGATCACCAACTTCTTCTCATGTTGAATAAACCCATCTAGGAAGCGGTGGAGCTGGTGCTAGTTCAGGTTCAAAGGACTCATTTGGAGGAGGGTGAGCAGGTGGAGGTGGATTTTTATCCTCACTATCATCATCTGAAGAAGAAACCAGATCAGAAGAAGGCACAAATGCCGAAGATGTCTCTTAGGATGAAGAAGGAACAACCGTCGAATTAGGCTCATAGGCCAAAGAAGGCACAAATTCCAAATTAGGCTCGCATGCCAAGAGATTTTCATCAAATTTAGCATCTCTTCTAATAATAATTTCATTACAATGTGATTGAAGAAGTCTGTAACCTTTGACATCTTCAAAATAACAAAAAAATATACACTTCTCATGTTTAGGCTGCAATGCTTTCCTTTTCTCATCAGGAGTGTGAGCCCATGCTATACTGCCAAATACATGGAAGTGAATTACATATGGTTTAATTTTAGTCCAAGCTTCTTTCGGTGTTATATTTTTAAGAGCCTTTGTGGGAGTGTGATTTACTATGTAATTTTCATAGTTGATGGCTTTCGTCCAATACTTTAGAATTAATCCCTTAGATGTGATCATGCAATTAGCCATTTCTTTTAATGTGCAGTTCTTTCTCTCAGCAACACCATTTTGTTGTGGTGTATATGGAATAGTGTGTTGCATTTGGATTCCCTGTGTAGTGCAGTAATTTGTAAAATTATTGTTCACATATTCGCCTCCATTATCTGTTCTTAACCTTTGAATTTGATGTTCAGATTGCTTTTCTAAAAGGGCCTTGTAGGCCAAAAACTTGTCAAAAACTTCGCTCTTAAGTTTTAAGAAGTAAACCCAAGTACGTCTGGAAAAATCATCAATAAAATTTAAGAAATACTTGCACCCAGAAAAATAAGGAGAAGAAAGTGGACCACACAAATCATTGTGAACAAGCTGCAAAGGACCTGAGGTGTGCCAAGAGGCACATTTTTCAAAACTGTCCCGATGATGTTTGTCGAGAACACAACCAGCACAAACACCATCTTTGCATGAAACAAGAGTAAGACTAGTCACCATCTGTTGATTACATAGTTGTTGCAATGAGCGATATTTTAGATGAACAAATCGCTCATGCCAAAGTTTGCTCAAGTCATCGCTATGAGCAATAAAAAATGATGAAAAAGATGATGACCCAAAGTTGTCAAACTTGTACAACTTGGTAATATCATCAACAATTCCAATTGCAAAAACATGATTAGGATTTTTAGATCCTTGATTACAACTTGGTGAGGTGAAAACTCTACGGTTTCACCTTCACTTGAATGAGTGATTTGATATACTGATAGAAGGTTAGAAGAAAGACTTGGAACACATAATACATCATTGAAATGGCCATTTTCTACTTGTAATGTTCCAGATACTTCAACACTAAGAGATCTATCATTACCAACAAATATTTTATTGGTGTTACATTCATTTAGAGTAGAAAATCTATTTCTATCCTTAGCCATATGATAAGATGCTCCATAATCAATAAGCCACTTATCAAAAGTAGAAGTAGAAGGTGTATTGAAGGAGAAACCAAAAGCAGAAAGTGCATGTCCATGAGAAGAAGAATAAGAAGTAGGATCAATACTGATTTTGTGTTTCTTCATCGCTGCTTCTAAAGATGCCATCTTCTTGAAACATTTGGACTGATCATGACCATCTTTATCACAAAAGTTGCAATGTCCGTCAGTCTTCTTATTTTTATATTTTGCTCCTTTGTCTCCATTCAGAGAAAAAGTTGCCTGAGTGGTTTTGGGACCCTTATATTTCTTTTTGTTGTGGCGAGGATGTTGCTTCTTAGGATTCTTGGGTTTATATTTCTATTGGGAAACTAAGGCTTTATTGGAGGTACCTGCAGTGTTGATCACTCCAAGTTGTACAAGCTTATCTTCCTCTCTAATCAAAGAAGCAGAAAAGGAATCCAGAGTGGTTTTTTCATAAGTTTTCCCTAGAGCCTCTCTCATGGCATAAAAGGTAGATACAACCATAGAATATGCACTACCTAGATTAGAAAGAATAAGATAGATGCAACGTTATTCCTCCAATTTTTATCTTACATTCTTCACATAAAATTCTGAATGTTTTAAACATAGATAGATAGTCTCCAAGGCAATAAAAACCACTTGGACTTAAGGTCAGTACTTGATTTTCTAACTGTTGTTCTCAAATAATATTGAGTTTACCAAACACAGATTCAATCTTGTCCCAAGCTTCTTCGAGGTGATCAATTTCTTGGAGGTGGTATTTTAAATCAAGAGAGATGGAAATTATGATTAGTCCACATTCCTTATCACTCCTATTATCCCATTTTTCTTTCTTATCATCATCAATGGGTTCTTTTTCCTTTCCCAAGGTAATCTGGTACAAGCCTTTACTTCTTAATAAATATTCCATATGAGATTTCCATTGGAAGTAGTTGTTGATGGTAAACAAGACATTACTTGTAGAATCCATATTAAATATGCAGATAATGTGGATTTTAAAATTGAAACTGATGATCTGGATGGAAAGATCTCGAAAATTTATGCGGTTTAAAAAAAATCGGCACTGACAATGGACTTCCAATGTGAGAGTTATGCCCTTAAAAAAAGGCATAAACGATAACCAACTGACCACGTGATAGTGTAAGTTGCTTTATGAAGTGACCCACTTTTATAAAGAGAAGTGGGGATCACTTTTACAATGAAGTTACTTTATAACAGAAAAGTTGCATGCAAAATAAATAACTCTAAAATAATATATTAAAGCTACTTATAGTGATTCACTTTTCTACTTGAAGTGAAATACACTTTATAATTTTAGCATGAACTTTTTCAAAAAAGTAACAAAAGAGAGACTTGAACTCAATACCTCTTACTTAATAAGGAAAATTTTAACCAAATGGTCTAGCAAAACATATTGTGATGTTCAGAAGGAGGATTGGGGGTGTTGTTTTTGTTGTCGTGGTGGAGGTGGATGACCTTGGAGAGCGTGCTAAAAAATACTCTTTTCACACAAGAAAAAATTTTCGCTTCTTGATGACAACAAGGGTTAGATCTCGGTTAGCTTACCTGGAAGATGCACCTTTTCGTATCTGTTTCTATTTTTCCGAGATCGCACAGGGTGCAGGAAAAAGAGAATATGAAGATCTAAAAGAGTAGCAACCCAGAAATAAAAAAATACAAACCAAAATAAAACCAAAATAAAACTTTGTAGAAATTTAAAAAATGCGTATTGGGCAAAATGACACCTTTTTGAGTGAAACGAAAAGTATTCCTGAATGAAACGAGTGCTCCGAACAAAATGGAACAGTCCTCTCAGCCCAAAAATGTACGGAAATAACAAAAAATGGACATGAGGAAACTCGACTTCACGATCTTGATCTACAACAGGAGCGGGTCTTCAAACAGGATCTGATACCATGTTCGACAACATAGGTATTCCAACAAAGGACGAACACCTTCAATAACCGCTCACATAACATCAAATATCAACACACCAATATTTTCACGTGGTAAAACCCCTATGAGGAAACATCCACGACCCCAACCAACGCGACCACTTGGAGCAGTTTATTAATGCAAAGAAAAAGATTACAAAGAGATTTTACAAGAGAGTTTCTCACAATCGATCATCGGAAAATGACCCTCTGTGCTTTTTAAATAGATATCATGGACCAATCGAGTGATAAGCCATGGATTAATGGCTATTAATATTGAGGAGAGTATGAACCATCGGATCACTCTATGTCAGGAACATATCGTGACCATTAAATTTCCTAACTACAAATGCATACTAATGCATACTAAAGAAACACACTAGAAAACACACTTTTACCTAACGACACAATAGACCAAGTAGATCTTAACTAACTCCTAAGTGTCTAAATATCCTAACATATCATACTTTATCTTTTCCTTACAAAAGGCTGGCAATCCACTTAAATATTTGTATTTTCACTTTATCATCACCAATGAACCTGACATATTTTAACAATCCTAAGAACTTCTTCTCGTACTCTACCATAATCATGCTTCCCATCCTGATTTCAAAGAACTCTTGCATTTTCTTTTCATTGAAATTATTTGAGAAGTACTCCTTCTGGAAGTACTTCTTGAACTGTTTCCAAGTGATCCTAATTTCATTAACATGTTCCACTTTCTTTAGTTGGTCCCACCACACTACATCTTTCCCATGTAAATGGTAGGTGGCAATCTTGGCTTCCTAGTTTGATGAATAGTTATGCAATTGAAAATATCTCTGGAGCCCAAGAAACCATGCTTCGACATAATCTTCCCTTTCTCTTTCACCATCGAAGGAAGGTGGCTTGAGCTTCCTCATCTCTCCTTGCAAACTATCTACCTCTTATTTCCTTCTTTGTTGCCTGACAGGGGACACCTCTGGACTACTTACGGGATCATCCGATGCATAAAGATTTCTTTTTGAGTAAGGAGGTGAGTGGTGTCCATCAACTCTACTAGCACTTATGGAATAACTATCTCTTCCATGATCATTTATCCTTTCATGACACCTGACTTCTTCCTCTTGTATTGAGTTCAATCCCTTCTTTGTTTGACTCTAAAACAGATTCAAGTTTTTCAACACTCGAGCATTTATCTGACTTTTCTCTCTCATCAGTCTCTCGTTGTCTGCTTTGTAGTTTTGCATTTCCATCTTCAAGTTTATTACCATTTCTGTTAATGTTTCATGCTCTCCTTTTCCCTTGTGTCCATTGGACTCTATCTTTGCATTACCAACTCTGGTATTTTGGCCTTCGGCCTCCTTATCATGGTTGGAGGCTCCCTCTCCTTCTTCCATTTCCTCAATATGCATCCTAAGCTGATGTGCTTAAGCCCCTTAATTCTACAAAATGTTCAAGCGACCATTTTGTTAGAATTATGCATATGATAAACAAAATTTCCAAACCATGCTACATGTCTTTTTTTTTTTTTTTTGTTCATGGAGACCATATCCCCATTCTCTGAAAATAACAATGTCCTGTTATCCTTGGCTGACACAGAACTTCATCTTGCACAGGCGCTTCCTTCAAACCACCTTCCCAAGTGACCATGACTAAACACCGTGGCTAAATCCTTCCTTAGCACCTTTCTTTCTCGAAGACAACCAATTCGACCCTTAGCACTCCGTCCTTCAACTCTCAATCTATATATGACCATGACCATGACCCTGCACTTAGCTAAAAAATATCGTGTCGAGAGCTTCAGGACTTCATAACTCTCAGCCAGGACCAGATCAACGGTCCTCATCCTTCTTCATGATCAACGGTTGAGATCCACTTTGGGACTTCACGCTTTGTGAGTCTCAACTTTTCTCGCTTGCCTCCTCCTAGAACACTTTTACCCGGAGTTCATGATCTGTCAATGTGTGTCTTCCCATAGATCGACGATTGTGAAGCGCTTCGGCTCTTCGGGCTTCAGAAGTTTCAAACTTCCCTCCTACACTTTATCCCAGAGTGATTTCACCTGAAGTTGATGATCCTTCAATGTTTATCTTCTGGAATCAACGGTCGATATGTACTCCGACCTTCGGGAGTTTTTGAACCAACGCAAACTGTCACATCTTTCCCATATGGAGTGCCTAGTCTCTAGACTGCAGGATTTGTCACCACGTGGTGAAATGTTGGAAGAGAACACATGGATCAATTATGTGGGTGACACATGTCATGTTCTAATCGACTTTTCAATATTCCAAATTCTCAAATCTCATTGACACATGGAACAGATCCCATGTGTCCACATCATCCTAGGTGACATCTGCAAGCAATGTCACTTCAAAAATATGCGGTGCACATCACCTCCAGGTGACGTCATCATGCCCCACCACTTCGACTCTTTGGGCTTCGAGACTTCGAGAGTTTTCATACTAGCGCACTTCCAATTCTCTCAAACCCCAAATTCCTAAACTGGTCAATCTGTCGCCACATGTCCTCCTATATCGGATGACTAAGATTCACTTTGGGTATTCACCTGAAGTCCATGGATCTGCTCCACATGTCACATCATTGCATGCCTTTAAATTTGCAGGGGCATGCATCGACGATTTGGAGTAACCCTCTTTTCACCCCACAATTCTCCTGACCTTGACACATAACCCCTTGGCGAAATTGTGGTTTGGATTATGGGACTGCCTTGGGAAATTAATTCCCATGCAACTCGGTTCCCCGCAATGCCTATTAGCCGTTGATCTCTCTCTCTCTAATGGGATCCAACGGTTGCGACCTTAACCTTGCTTCCTTTTTATCGGATGACACTTGTTCACCTATCCTCCGATCCAACGATCCTGGATCTCTCCTAATCCTACAATGGCGATCGCTCCCGAATTCAAAAGGAACGGTCATAATCCTTCGAACCCTTATAGAGGATCTATGATGTTATGTCTCCTATGTAGCTTCTGCAACACCATTCCACCTGATCTTTTCAATTTCATGGTCAGAGTTCTATCTCGACCACGAGACTCTGACCAACAAACCCAACCCATATCAGCCCGATGTTTCAACCTGAGGCTCCGATACTAATCTGTAACATCCCCAACCACCCACAAGTCGGGGTATGCTACCTGCAAGCCCACCCTTGGACTTATTTCGCATACTGATACCTTCTTTATTTATTAAAGATGCATAAGATAAGAGAATTAACAACATGCATAGTAATATCCAGCAAGCATGCATGTTCTAAAGATTCAATTAATGATAATTAAATATACAAAGGAAAAAAATTCATACAAAGATAATAAAATCACAATGGAGATCACTTATCTTTATGAAAGATGACACCAACTAGCTGCAGACCAAGGAAATTCCACCGAACTTTAGACACTATTGCTCCAAATCTCAACAGCAATGTCACCCCTGAGCCGAGGCTATGAATCCACAAGGACGGTTCCAGAGTGAACTTGGCTTCCCAAACTAGTCACCTCTCAAGTTCTCACAGGCTTCCCAACACCCACAACAATGCAAGTACCCAACTCTCTTCTACCCAACTTGCACCACCCGAGAAAACATACCTCCACCTTTCTCTACCACATAGTCCCTCAGGTAGTCCTTCTCCTTATTCGAGCCTCGAGCACAACTGGTCTAGAATATCAATGTTGGAACTCTCAGAACTCACAGTTGTGAGCCATGTTGGACAAAGGCCACTGCATCTCAGACATGCAGGCCTTAAGGCACGACTGGATCACACCAACGACCACTATAACCAACTATCTTGTGGCTAATTCTTTCGCAGTTTGTACCCCCTTCTCGAGACCAATACATAGGTGAGGATGGATGGAGGGGGTAGGTAAGTGCATGGGAGTGCGTGAGGGTAATAATGAGGTAACATAAAGGTGACGGAGTGGACAATCCAACGACCAACCCCACAATCGGACCAAGGGTGGGTTTAAGTATGTTCGTGGGGAAATCAAGAACCTCCTGGCCTCTCCAAGAAGCTCACGTAACTGATTTCCCCCTTTAGGCAAAAGGTAATTAACATAGGAATAAACATTTAGCCTCTCAATCCCCCTCTCTTGTGGAATAATATCCCCCTATAACTCTAGTCCTTGTTTGTCTAGCAACCAATGATGTATTTATTATTAATAATGATAAAATCATTACATGTCTTGGGAACACTAGACTCTTAATAATTTTTTGGGCACTCTGGCCTGTCAACATTGTAACAATACATTATTTAAAATGAGGGTTTGAAACTTGTGGTGTTATAGAATCTCTGCAACACACATGGATTAGGAAGGTTTCTCCACAAACATGGCTCCATTGTTCAATGTATCAAACTATGCATTATAAAGCATAAGAATGAAAAAATATTTGAAGTCACTTGGGTATGATGTCTGGAATGCAGTTGAGAATGGTTACACAACTCCAACAACTCCACCAATACATATAGTTGAAAAGAAACTTAGTTACTATGATTCCAAGGCCATGAGTACAATCCTATGTGGCCTGGCAGAATCAGATTTCTTCAAAGTCTTGCATTGTACTTAAGCAAAAGAGATGTGGGGCAAGCTACATAAAATATATGTCGGAGATGAAAAAGTCAAGAAGGAAAAATTACAAACCCATAGAGTTCAATTTGAGATTCTTATGATGAAAGGAAGAGAGTATTGCAGACTACTTTCTCTAAGTAGATAAGATTGTCTACACCATTAGAGGATTGGATGAAGAAGTTAAAGAGACCATTATTGTGAAAAAAGTGCTTAGGTCACTTCCATCAAGATTCAACCCCAATATATCTTCCATTGAATAAATGAAGGACCTAGAAAATCTAACAATGGATAAATTAAATGGAATTCTCACTGTATATGAGATGAGGATAGAGAAGGATAATTAAGAAAATCCATCAAGTAAGGAAGCAACTTTCAAGGCATCAAATAAGACAAACACAAAAGAATACAAAACAAGTGACAACTTAGACAACGAATCAGATGAAGAAGAATAAAAATTTGTTAGAAAGATCAAGAGAGGATTAGGAAAATAACAAGGTAAGGTTCCCTTCATATGATTTAATTGTGGATAAGGAGGACACTTTGCTAATAAATGTCCTCATGCAAAAAATGGAAATAACAATGTAAAAGAAGATTCTATTTTTAAAAGGTATAAGAAGGGTAAGACTGAAAAGAGAAGGAAGTTCTACAAACAAAAGAAGAATCTATATACCAATGAGGACAACAACTTGTGAGATGACAGTGACAATGAAACATAAGGTTTTCTCTTCATGGGTCTAGAAAATAGAGACAGATATTCTAAGAAGAAGATAATCCTGAAACTGATGCAGATGTAGATCTTGCAACATAACTCATTCGTTCCTTAGAAGAAATAGACAAACTCAAAGAAAAGAACCTAAAATAGAAAAAGGAATTGAAAAAATATAAAGAGGTGGAACATGATGAAGAAACATAGAAGATAGTAATTATCCTAAAGACCCAAGTAGAATAAGAAAATATAATTGAAGAAGTCTTAAGATCCCAGCTAAAAGAAAAGGAAGATGCATGTAGCAATTTAGAATCATAAATAGTTTGTTTAAGGAAGGAGTTGGAAAGATCACATACTGACAAGAAATTTGAAAAGATCTCTAAACATGAAAAGATTGTCGAGCGATCTTGTGGCCTTTCACGCTCGTTAAAATGAAATTTGAAGTCACGTCTGTCCAATGGTATTTTACCCCTTTTTCGGTCCGAACGGTCAACTGTACGAACATAGGTATGCTCTAAGGAACTTCAGTTCTCTAGAAGAGTACTCTCAAGTATCATTTTAACCCTTTTTTGGGCCTGCGGGACTAAATGTACAAAAAAGGAACCCCCATGGAGTCCATAGTTAAGCTCTTTTCAGACTCCCTAAAATTGAAAAGATCGTTGAGTGACCTTATTCTTTCACACTCGTTAAAATGGTCCAGAAGAACATTCCTGACGAAGTCCATAGTTAAGCTTTTTTCAGACTCCTTAAAAATGAAAAAATGGTCGAGTGATCTTGTATTTATCACACTCGTTAAATTTTTTTTGAATAGATGTCTTTTCGGTTCTAGTTTAACCCTTTTTCAAATCGACTAGACTACCTTCGAAAAAGGTACCCCATTGGAGTCTCCTTTTATGTTTTTCAGACTCTCTAAATATGAAAAACCGCCGAGCTTACCTTCTCTGGGCTCATTAAACTCACATCGAAGGACGTTACCATTGTGTGTTTTATTAATCGCATTTGAATACCCACGTCTTTGGCCTAATGCCGACTCCATGTTGCTCTCAACTGAACCATCTAAAGAATGCCTTATACACAAGACCTGTAGCACTTTGCCTTTGCGTCTTGACACCTTTGGCCCCTGGAGGATTTTTCTCGAGTGTCCTTACTTTGAACATCAGTCTTGTCCCTGTGCCTTGAACTTGTATGTTTGCAACACTCATTCCTCCTTTGTAACGTAACATTCTTTCATTCTTTTTCCAAAATTATTGAAAAAGACAAAAAATTCAAATATACCCCAAAAAGAGGAAGGGAAAAGTATTTTCTTTATTGGCAGCATAATGAGTCGCCCTTGGATAAATAACATCTATCTGTTTGTTCGTCAAACTTTGGGATTTAATATGACCTTAGGAAGCTGTTCTCGCTACATAGAGCTATGTCCTCCTCCATTTGGTTATTCTTTCAAACATATGGAGAGTTTGCGTTGCCTCCTGCCTCGTAAACTTATGTTAATGCCATGCTACCTGAGTCTCATCATTTATCATGCTATTGTCCAAGGGAAGTTTTTACCAAGCCTGAGTTGGCCCCTCTATAGTTTGTCTCTTTCCCTCATGCCCGACGATCCTGAACATCCAATCAAGTCTTTTTTCTAAATCAATGAAGCCTTTAGTCTGATCATCAATATTCTCTAGTCCATGATCGACGAGCCGTCAAAGACCTCTAGGTAGTGAATTCGTACACTCATATTACACTCCTACCCGAGTTTTGAAGATTTTGAAGTTGTTTCTCAAGCTCTGAAGACCTCATCTCCAGCCATCAAGCCTTATCAGCTTCTAGAAGACGGATACTCTACATGTATATCTTTTTGATTTTGAGATGTAGCTCCACTGTGTATTTCTTGTGGCTACACTTTATATAGTTATATGACATGGATCTACAATGTATTTGATTGGTAGCCATGATTTTATTTTATCCCGAGCATGGGTATGCCCGCCCCGGTGAGACAATTATTATTTTTTAAACGACACCTCTCGATTTTGGATCCCTGGCCTCACTTGTTTGACACATTGGTGAAGATTGTTAATTTATTTTGGCCATCATATGCTCTTCTGACCTCACACATTAGGGGGAATTTTTTATAACCCTAATTTGCACCAGACATGCTTACTTGGCATCAGGCCATCTCAGATTCCTTCTTTGCCAAAACACTGATGAACAACTCTTCTTAAAAAACCCTTTTATAAAGGCCCACACACCCTGCCACATTACTAAACGCGTGTACATGCTATCTGACCCTAGATAGCCCGTGTGTACCTACAAAAGGACGAAAAAGGAAAGTTGTTGATGGAACATACAACTTTGGGTAAGTTAACTAAACCTTTCGGCCATGCATGGCCAAAAATTTGACCAAATACCTAGCTTCTTCTAGCCTATAAAAGAAGGGTTGGGGGTCCGATTTGGAACAGGAGAATCATAGCAAAGAAAATATACCCGATTACTCATTCCCTTTGTCCCAACCTTTATCCATCCTTGTGCAAAGAGAAGTATAGAGCAAAGAAGTTGGAGGACAATTGAAGAGGAGCCTAGGACCAAGTTCGTGGAGCAGTGGTCAGCTTCATCATTGTAAGTTGATTTCGTGAAGTTAATAATAAAGAAGTACTTTTCCCATCCCACCATATGAGTTTTTCATGGTTTATTGCATACATGTTGATTAAATCTCTAACCCATTAATCTGTAGATCAAATGCATGTGGAGTTCTTTGTTTGTCTTGTGTGAATGCAGGTCAGCCTTGGGAGGAGAGCTACAGTCAAAGATTGACCAAACATGAAGAAGGATTGATATCAAACACCCGAAATAAGGTATTCTCACTTGATCTTCTTAACTACGTATTTGCTTAAGAATAATGGGGATTAGGTCCGGGATGACAATAGAAAGTAGGAATCTTTAGGTCTTTTCTGCATGCATGATAAAACCCTAAGTTCTAGTCCGTAGAGGGATTTCCCACTCAAAAGAATTCTAAAATGTCAAATATCACCATTTGATGAGATTGGTATTGGTTACAACAAAAGGAAGGAAGATACTAATGAAGAATCCTCAACCTCTTTAAAACATTGAAGGGAAGAAATGACCAAGAGTTATATTGATGTACTTAAAAACTCTGAAGACAATAGGAAGGAAGAAAAATATATTCCACAGAAGACAAATATTCCTTACAAGGATAGAACTAGGAGACTCTCCCATCAAGATGGAATCACACAATCATGTACCAACATTCTTTCTTTGGCTATTGTTACTCTTGCAGTGGTTTTGGTCCTAAAGAAATATATTGTAGAGAAAATGTAAGAGACAATTATATGAAGAAAAACAACATATATGTTGGGTATGTGTTATATTCTTTGCACAACTATCCCGAGAATTTGTTTTCTCTCGGGAAACATGTTGCATTTTTACCTCATTTTCATGTCACCTCAATTATCGTGTCCATTGTTGGGTAGTTTTTCAGAACATGGTTTTTGACGAAAGTTTTCTATTTTTGGTTAAGGAATTAGGGTTGTTGGCTAATCCAGGTCATTCGATTAGGGTTTTGAATGCCCCTGAATCCTATATGTATATTGTATTGCAAAAAATGTATAACAATGAATGAATAAAAAATATGTTGGTTTTCCTATTTTAGGTTTCTAGGGGAAACATATCTTTGTAATGTGTGTATTTTACATTGTATCTTTTCTATTCTTTTACTGAAAATTTGTTTGCAATAAATAATTGTACAAGGTTAAAATATACATCTAGTATCAAAGAAATTATTGGCTTGAGGGGGATGCCTTTTTGGTCAAGGGTTTGGCTCGCGATTGTGATAATCCTTGTTACAGTGGGGGATCTGCGGTATTGATTCTTAGGGTGAAGATAAATGGTGAGAAGTTTGAAAATGGAGATAAAGAAGTTTAATGGGAAAAGGTTTGAGATGTGGAAGTTGAAGATGGAATATCTGTTGGTGGATAGAAATCAGTGGATCACAGTGTGTTAGCACTATAAATCACCCTTAGATTACAAAGAGGATAAGCCAAGTACCCATCAGAGTGTGTGTAAATGTAAATGAGTGTTTAAAGGTCAAATGGACAAGACTAAGATTAGTAATGATTTAACTCAGAAATCTGGGCTAGCATGCATGAGAAATTGAGGTATTGATTAGCTTCAGTCAATGAATGAGAGTAAAAATGAATAGAAGGAAGACTTCGGTAAGAGAGGTGTAAAGGTATGTTATTGACATCAAGTCTCCAAGCAGCCCAAGGAGAAAAAACTCAAACACAAGATCTTCTTGAATTCAAAGTTTAAAAAACACTGAAGAACATCATGGCAGTACTATAATCAAACATTCATCATAATACAACCATAACAATCCCATGCGAATCATTCAATCATGAAAAATTTAGCATAAGAGGCAACAAGATGGAATAAGAGAAACTAACTTATATTAATAAAAAATTCTCAAGTCCTGTACATAACCAAAGAACCAGTCTACTTAGTCAAAAATATTACAATAAGGGAGCCCGACTCAACCATTTGAACCTACTTAATCCTATGGCCTTCCTCCCATAGGATTCTCCAAAAACAATTATCAATCTAACACCTGTACTAACAACTATTTAACAAATTGATATAAAAAAAAACACATGTTGGCAACCAATCCAACAAGATTTAAATGACATGGTCTCCCTTGATGTGCATCCATTTCCATTTCCAAGTGTCTGCCAAGGGTTGGATGTTTTCACCATGCTGCCACCTATGGTCCTCTCTCTTCTACACATCATCAGCCACCCAAAAGAGTGATAAATCCGAACCACTTGATTCTAGGTGCGAGTTCATAGCGCCATTCAGTAGTGCGTTTGGTAGCGAGTTTCTGTAGTGCCCTTGCAAAATACTCTACACATTTCGTAGCGTTGATCCAAAATAGGTCCACAGTTTCCATAGAAATGATCCTTTATATCATTGTGTGGAATTCTGTAGAATTCATTCTGAATTAGCCTCTACGAATTCGGTAGCGCCACACCTTAAATAGCCTCTGCAGAATTGGTAGTGCCCATCACTGAAATGGTCCTGCAAAGTTGGTAGCACCCATCATCAAAACAAAATTGTGGATTTGGTAGCTCCACTGTGACACAGTCCTGCAAAATTTGTAGCGCCACCCTTAAGTTCAGCTTAGAAGATTTGGTAGCATTCTGTAGAAAAGGTAGTGCTACTGTGTACTTTGGCTAGGAGCTTTCGTAGCACTTTAAGCAGAAAAATGTTAGGACATGCTATATAGATGATTCCACAATGCCATGGCGCTACAATTTTTTTTTTCTCTTTCTGTATGATGAGATTGATCCTTTGGAAAGCACACAAACTTTCCAAAAGATAACCTCAATAGGTTTCTTCATGGCTTCACCTTCACCTTTCTACTGCACAGGGGCTCTGTCTATCACCTAAATAGGGTTCTCAATTCCTTTTGCCTTTTGTTTCTTTTTATTTGGAATTGAAACCTTGGGTAGGACTTGTTCTTCTATAGCCTCCTTGAGAGTTGATGATCTAGTAAATGGCTTCTTGACTTTTATGCTAGATGCTGGAGTAGGTGAAGAAAAATGCAATTTTCTTCCCTTCTTGTTTATGGATTTAGTGGATGATGGGACTTCTTCCAATTCAGGTGCAGGAGGAGGTGGAAAATATCTCTGTGGAGAATGATAAGCCTCCCTCTCTGTTTCTTCAATTTCCTTAATAACCTCTTTGTCTCAAGCAATGGATTTTCTCTTTCTTTTCTTTCTTGTTCCTGCTGGAGCATCACTAGTAGATGACAAAGGAATTTGCATCTTTGACTAAGGAGTTAAATCTATGTCTAACTTCATGTGAGCAAAAACAATGAACTATTCCCAAGGAATTCTCCTCTTCTTCAATTATTCCATAACCAACATCCTGATCAATACAGAGTGAAAGACACTAGTGTCCACAACCTTGGACTTGGCTTGGACTCTATCATACATCTTCCCCATGCTCCTCAAAAGGTAGAAATGGATATCCATTGCATCTTTACCAGTAAAATGAAGCAAAATCCTTATATGGTGCTGGTATAACATATTAAACCTTCCCTCACTTGTAAGGTATCTTTGGATTATCTTCATCATTTTGTCAAAATCCTCAACTAGATGGCGTCTAGGCACTCCCTTGGACAAATTGTTTGTCTAAAAATCTAGTTTGAGGAATTCCTTGGAGAAGGCAGCAGTTAAAGTCATCGATTGAAACCATCTCTCACCGATATTAGGAATCCTTGTGGCTACTTCAATAGAGGCTTCAGACACCTCAAAATCAAGGTCTCCTACCTTTTTCTTAAGGCCATCAAAATGTAAGGCAAATTGCCTTGCCACTTCAGGATGTCCCCTCTGCATGTTTTGGAAAAAAGAGAGGCAACCCAGCCTTTGAAAAACCTCCCTGACCACATTGTCTTTGCATCAAACATGTTCATGTATAAGGGTTCAGTTCTGACCACAGTTCCTCCCTTGTGATATTTCCTCTTCTGAGGTGTCTCCATGGGTAAAGATAAAGGATCAAAGGTTATGGTGTAGTGAAGGCTAAGGAAGTAAACAAACACATACTTCAATGAGAAAATGATAGTGAATAATGGCTGATCTCTCCTGAGATTCTCCTCCAACTCACCTTGATTTCACAAAACATTGTTTTGATGGATTTTGCAGGGGTCTTTGAATACCAACAGGTAACACTCCAATCCAAATGAAATGAAGCGTAGGTAAAACAAGGGAAATGTAGTGAGGTTTCAACATCGTCTTTCAGTAGCGTAGTGTGCACACAAGGAAAAGGTGATTGCACGACACTCAATACTCAGGAGAAAAATGAATTGGCATCTTCAATAGATGAAAAATAGGTGACAATGTCTACAAAGTGTGAGAGAGGGAAACTATAGATGCAAAATTGGTGAAGGAGGGAGTGGTTTGTAGCATCGGTTGCTACCAAAACTCAGGCAAGATATATCCCATGAATTTACTATGCAATGGATGGAGCTCATGGAATACCTGGAGAAGTGATTGAAACTGGAGGCTCTACAACTGACTAGGAAACCACCACGACCACCTCAGCCTCCAAATCAGCCTTAGCAGTTGATCCCGTAGTGCTTCCTACAACTGGTCTGAACTAGTGGTTTCAACAACACCAAGTTTGAGAAAATTCAAATGTTCAAAACCACTATTAAACTCATTAAAAACCAAATCTTAATATCCATATTTAATGAACCAAGGTGCTGAAAACAAGGTAGATCGTGACCTCAAAAGATTATGACAAATCATGGCAAGGATCAAAGGACAAGGAGTGTGCTATGGAAACTCCTAGTGAGTTGGCAGCGCCCTTTTTTCAAAAAAATGATTTGACCCACCTTTAATCGGACAAAGGGACAACATGGAAAGGATAAAGGATATGAGTGGAAAGAGTGACATGTCAAGTCATAAGGGTCATGGGATAGGTTATGCACGGTGTCAAGTCATGAGGTGATTCAAAACCATAAGCCATAAAATGAACCTAGGCTTAAAATCTATGTGAGGGCCAAAGATGAGCCAAAACCCAAGTCTTTATTTGTTCAAGCTAACCTAAGAAAATCACACAAAGAAAAATAAAGCAAATTTGAAGTCTAAAGTCTAAAAATCTAAACCTAAGGGACAAAATACCCAAGACAACTTAGTGTGATAACATTGGCTCCATAGGGGATGACATGCTCCCTATGAGTTGCCAGGACAAGCAGTTTCAGTGCCTTATCTTAGGGCTATGAGGTCACTTATTCAATCAGAAAAAAAAAATGATATTTACAATGGAATGAAAGCCACTCATGTCTTAAGAAAAATACCTTTTCAGAAAGTGCCCATTGACAAGGCCACCAAAAACTTTGGGATCCTCCAAATTCTACGACTTATAAGTGTTATTTGTAAATACCTCAGAAATTTTGAAAGGACCAATCCACAAGGCCTCAAATTTACCGTGCTTTCCTTTGTCTTGCTTGGGTGCATCCCACTTGAGAACTAGATCTCCCAGCAAGAAATATTCTTTGCTTACCTTCTTGTCAAAGGCTTTCTTGGTCTTCTGTTGATGGTATTGTCCTTTGTCTAGTAGCTTCTCCCTAGTCTACTGCACTTCTACCAATTGTTGTATTCTTTTGATCATATCATCAGGTTCTCCTTGGTAGTATTGAAAGAATTTTTCCACAGGCAAGGCAATATGAGAAGGAAAGATAGCCTCAAATTCATACACAAGATAAAAAGGAGAGACACCAAGAGATCTCTTTGTCGTTACTCTATCAGCCTACAAAGAAAATTTAAGCTTTGAATCCCATACTTTCTAAAAATATCTTGATGATGTTTATAAGGATCTTGTTAGAGGATTCAGCCAGTCCATTCCCTTAGGGGTATTAAGGAGTAGAATGAACCAATGTAGCCCCATACTATTTCACAAAACTTGATCAATGGTTCAGCCTTGAAAGATGCAACATTATCAGTAACAATTTTTCCCAGACAACAAAATCTTGCCATAATATCCTCAAGAAAACTAATTATTACCTTGTGGGATGCATTCCTTATAGGCATGGCTTATATCCACTTGGTGAAGTAATTAGTTGTAGTCAAAATCCACCTATGTTTACCACTTGAATCAGAATGAATTTCCCCAATAAAATCTAGGCCCCACTGTTGAAAAGGTCCTGAAGCTACCACAGGCTTCAATGGAAAAGACTTGAGTTGTTTCTTTCTAGAAAACTTTTGGCACTTGACACAATCTCTAATATTTTCACAAATGTCAGTAAAAAGACTAGGAAAAAAATACCCATCTCTGAGGATCTTATAGGTTGTGGTTCTCCAGAAGTGATGACCCTCACATAATCTGTCATGAAAATCAAACATAATCTTTTGGATCTCCTATGGATCTAGACATCTCAAAAGCACTGCTAAAGGATCTTTCAAATACAAAACTTGGTCAATAAGACAATATTTGATTGATTTGAGCTTCAAATCTCTTACCTTGTTCTTATCCAAACCATTAGGAGGCTGCAACTTATGTAGAAAATATATGATGTCCTTGTACCAAGTGCATTCTGCCAATGGAGGGATGACTTGAGAACCTTTATCAAACAACTCAACTTGCTGATTTTCTGAGCTAATGTTGATGAAATTAACCCCCATAGATTTACAATTTGATTCAGCCATCAACCTAGCTAAACCTTGGCCTTTAACCAATTTAGTGGGATTTATTTCAAGATCAAATTCAAGAATTTTGGCAATCCATTTGCTCCTCCTTTCGTCTATGTCAGGTTGAATAAGAATTTATTTCATCGAGGCTGAAGGGACATATGCAATAAATTTTGAATGCAACACATATACTTTGAAATCATTGAGGGATTTGACCAAATCATAGGCCTGCTTTTCCATGATGTCATATTTTATTTCGACATCCCTCAATGCCCTGCTGAAAAAGGAAATAGGTTGCTCTAACCCTTCTACATTTTTTTGTAATAAAACAATTGCTACCATGTCAAATGAAGCAAAAGAAAATATAAAAAAATCCTTGGAGTAGTTAGGGCTGATGAGCACAGGTGCTTTAGTCAAAGCCTTTTTAATTTGATCAAAATAATTTCTAGACTCAATAGTCCACTTCACTTCATTTCCTTTCCTCAACATGGTTGTAATATACTTTACCAATTCAGCAAAATTTGAAACAAACCTTCTCAAAAAATTAATTTTCCCCAAGAAAGACTGAATTTCTTTCTTGGATCTAGGGAGAGACAAGGTCTAGATGGCTTCTAGTATGTTTTAATCAATTATTACCCCCTCAGTTGATACAATGTGCCCCAATAATTTTCCCTCCTTCATAGAAAACAATGATTTTTTAGGATTGAGAGAGAGACCAAATTTTCTGCACTTCAAGAAGACCTTATTCAAATGATGATAATGTTCTTTATTAGATTGTGATAACATTCTAATGTCATCCAAATATATGACTACAAACTTGTCCTTCTCCCAAATAAAGGCAATGTCCATGGTTCGTTGAAAGGTCGCTCCTGCATTCATCAATTCGAAGGGCATTTTAGCATACATGAATGTGCCCCAAGGAGTGGTGGAGGTTGTATTTTCTCTATCTTCAGGAAAGACAAATATCTAATTGTATCCATAAGATACATCAATCATAGACATCCTATATGAACTTGTCACTCTCTGCAATATGTGCTCCATCTTTGGTAAGGGGTAATTATCTTTCTTAGAGATTCTATTCAAATTTTTGAAATCGACACAAAGTCTTATTTCTGCAATCTTCTTTCTCACTGGGACCAAGTTAGCCGCCCATTCAACGTATCTCAAAGGATTGATAATATTGGTATCCAAAAGTGTTTTTACCTCTTTTCCATAATAGGTAGTAGCATAGGATTTATCTGTCTCAGCTTCTTCCTAAATGGCTCAGTCTCTTCTTTCAAAGGGATCTTATGTTCAATGATGTTTGTGTCGTATGATACCAAGTTAGCCACACATTAGAAAACTCTTTTAACGGCTCAACATATTCATCCCTTTGTCCCTTTGAAAAACTGCTAAACAACTTGAAATATTTTGGATCCTTCTTTGTACCCACATTACATTCAGTCACATCAACATTATCAGTTGAACCTTTAACCTTCACAACCACATAATTTCTGTCGAACAATCTCTCCAAAGGAACTAGTCCCTTTGGAATATGGTTACTAGGAAACTTAACAATATGATGGTTAGCAATTTTAATTATAAAAACATTAGCATGAGGACTACTTTTAGTATCATGATCTTGATCAATACGAAAGGAAAAAAACTCATCCATGGTCTCAAGAAATCTTTTAATTTCAAGATCATCCTAAAAAACCTTCCAATGTTTGACATTGTTAGGTATAGAGGGTATATACTTCACTTCTACATCATACTTGAGTTTAGGTTGAAAAGGGACTCTGAAATTACTTGCTGAAACATCCAAATAATCATCCATGGTGTTCTCCTCTCTTGGAATAAATGATATATTGAAAGCTAAGAAGAAATTGTCAACAAGATCCCAAACTTCATTTATGTAAGTCCTTAGCCTGGGGTGTTTTTCTTGATACATATTTTTTATTTGATGGAAAATTAATTCAGCATCTCCAAACACTACTAGCTCTTCAAGCCTGATGTCTTTGGCATCCCTCAAAACCAAAACAAGAGCTTCATATTATTCCACATTGTTTGTAGTTTCAAATTCTATCTTGTAGGAAAAATATATGGTCTCTTGAGTAGGGGAAACAAAGACTACTCCAACACCAACACCTTCCTTAGAAGAGGCTCCATAAAAAAACATCTTCCAAATAGAGGTATTTGGAAGAGAATCTTCACAAAAGGTAATGGAATGTTTTTTGATTTCAAGAGGAGGTTTAGGAGCATTAATGAGCTAACATATACTGGATCCTAAATCAGTATCAAGTGAAAAATAGGATGGTTGGTGGGGTTTGTTTCATCACTTATAATGTAGGCCAACTAAGCTTCCCTATAAATCCTTCTATGTTACCCCCCAAACACAGGAATGGTGGCATATGTAAGGTCCATTTTCAAGGTTCCCCCTAGTATTTTTATTCAATACCTTGACAAGAGCATATCAAACTTAGGGGGGACATCATCCACCACAATATCCATGGCCACACTTTTCATGGGAAATTGAAACAAGGTCACAACCAGATCTTTGATAACCCCAACACACTTCACTTTCCTAGAGTCAAAAGAATATAAGTCATGGTATTTTTTTGTAATTTCCAATCCAAGTTAATCCATGACTGTTTTTGGCATGAGATTGTGAGATGCCCCTGAGTCCATCAAGAAGTTATGCAACACCTTATCATGAATGTTCAATGATGTATAAAAGAGAGGGGATGAATCATCTCTATCTTCTACCAAAGGTACTAATATGACTCTTGGTTTTTCATCTTGAAGATTGAATGAATCAGTGGAATTGAAGGAGGGTTCAGTCTGTAGCATTTTGGAAAGATATCTTTTGAATTCCTCATTTTTTATCAGCTCCAAAAAAGGTACAGATATTTTGATTTTTTGAATCTCACTTTCAAAGATGAAGGAAGATGGGGATTTCATAATCTCCTTGACTTATGGGGTAGGATTATTAACCAAATCTTGAGGGATTTGTGCATCTTTTTCTTTGCTTCGAACCACCACAACCTTGGAAGAATTTTTTGTTTTAGTGGGTTGATCAAAAGTGTCAATGTTTTCCTCTTTCTTTTTGGATCTTAGATTATATCTATTAGGATTTTCTTTTGTTTTCTTTCCCTTTACTCAATTCATTTATTTGATTATCCATTAGGGATTCCTCATATGCAGATTGGTTCAAGTAAGGGGATGAAGAGGTGTCACTTAGGCAATGTATTTCAGGATCGGTTTCTTCATCCTCTCCTTCCTCATCAACAACAAGGTTGTTTTGTAGAGGAGATTGGACTTTTTTATCATCCCTATCTCTGTTTCTTGGATCTCTTGGAAGGATTTGAGGAGAATTATTTGGTATTCTGAAGTTACCTCTGTTATCAACATTTTGTGTATTCCTATAGGTCTGTTTTCCTTCAATTTTTAACTTCTCCATCTCAGCAGAAAGTGATTTTACCAATTTTGTAAGTTCATCAACTTGAGGATGGACAATAGAGGAATCAGAGGTTGAGACTTCAAATCTAATTTTTCTCTTGTCCCTATCATATTTTCCCCTAAGTTTTTCAGATGCCACAATGTTATATTCTACCTCCAAGGCTGCATCTTGCATATGAGCTAAGGAGGAAGATCTTCTTTCTCTTAGTAGAAGGCAAAACTCAAGATAAAAAGAAATGACATAGGTGATCTTGGCAGAGGATTCTGTAGGATTTATCTCATCAAGGATCTTATTGTACATTTTATTGAACCTCTGGGAAAAGTCAGAAACAAATTCTCCCTCTTTCCTCTTTAGGGATCCAAATTCTGTGATATAATACAAAAACTCTTTTTTTATCCCCCCACTTTCTCAAGAAAGAATCATATAAAGCTTTGATCCCATCAATAGATCCAGGGGTCCAACCCCTAAACCATTTCCTAGCCTCACCATCAAGGCTATGGAAAAAGACTCTCATCCACACATCCTCATTCTCAATGTTTAGATTGTTTCCATAACTATAAAAGGAAGGAAGGTGTTCTTCAATAGTTATGTCTTCTTCCCTTGTGAACTTGGGCATGCACTTAAGGTAGTCTCCAATAGGGAGAGAATTCATAGGCTGAGGTAAGATAAGAGGGACATACCTAGAAGCCACTATGGCATCCATCCTATTTCTAGGATAATTATCACCTACCATTGGATTATGAACTCTAGGAGAGGAAGGAGGAGAAGGAGATTTGATTGTGTGACGCTTAGGAGAAAAAGGAATGTAGGAAGGAGGGATCTCAATTTTCACAGCAGAAGGTCGATTCTTGGAAGAACATGGTACAGGCTGTAAGGGAGATGAGGTTTCCTCCTCTTTGGCTACAAAAATTTTGATAGGAGGAGGAGTATCAAAGCCCAAGGTAGGAAAATATTCAAGACTCTCAACTCTGAACCACTTCACAATATCAGGAGAGGAAAGGATTTCAAAATTTTCTTCTTTCAATTCTGGGTCAAAAGAGGAGTATTCATTAGGAAAATTTTCAAAATCCAAATTTCTAGAAAATTCAGCAGAAGGTAAAGGAGGAATACTTGATATAACAACTGGTGTATTAAGAATGGAATCAGGAAACTGACCAGAAGTACTTGATGCAATAACAAGAAAACTTTATTGAGAATATTTTCCCTTTTTTATTATCTTCTCTAGGTCATCTTTGGGTGTAGCCAAAGGTAGTTGTGGATTTGACCTCGTGTGTCTGCCTTTAGGATCCATAGTTGAAACAATGGAGTTTCCAGGTGCAAGCTGCAATATTCAATGCACTGAATTCTACTGCACCCTTAGAATCAATATTCTTTGTCATTCAATCCCAGGGAAATGTCTTCAATCTGTTCCCTGAAAACGATGCTAAGAATGTTACCACTAGGAATCAACCTCATATTGCAGAGAGGTAAGCCCAATACCCATAAGAGTATGTGTAAATTTAAATGAGTGCTTAAAGGTCAAATGGAAAATACTAAGATTAATAATGATTTAACTTAGAAATCTGGGCTAGCATGCACAAGAAATTGAGGTCTTGATTAGCTTCAGTCAGTGAATGAGAGTAAAAATGAAGAGAAGGAAGACTTTGGTGAGGGAGGTGTAAAGGTATGCTATTAACATAGGGTCTTCAAGCATCCAAGGGAGGGAAAACTCAAACAAAATATCTTCTTGAATTCATAGTTTAAAGAACACTGAAGAACATCAAGGAAGTACTATAATCAAACATTCATGATAATAAAACCATAACAATTCCATGTGAATCATTCAATCATGAAAGCTTCAGCATAAGAGGAAACAATATGGAATAAGAGAAATTGACTTATATTGATAAAAAAATCTCAAGTCCAGTACATAACCAGAGAACCAATCTACTTAGTCAAAAATATTACAATAATGGAGCCCAACTCAACCATTCTAACCTACTTAATCATTTGAAAAATGTATTTATAACAAAAAGGAAAGGCAATAGCTAGAGGTGTGAGCTGGACTTCCTCCCATAGAATTCTCCAAAAACAATTATCAATCTAACGCATGTACTAACAACAATATAACAAACTGCTATAAAAAAGGAAATGTGTTGGCAACCAATCCAACAAGATTTAAATGACATGGTCTCCCTTGATGCGCATCCCTTTCCATTTCCAAGTTTCCACCAGGGGTTGGATGTTGAAACCATGTTTCCACCTATGATCCTCTCTCTTCTCCACATCATCAGCCACCCAAAAGAGTGATAAATTTGAACCACTTGATTCTAGGTGCTAGTTTGTAGTGCCATTCAGTAGTGCATTGGGTAGCAAGTTTCTATAGTTCCCTTGCAAAATACTCTGCATATTTTGTAGTGCTGATACAAAACATGCCTACAATTTTCATAGGGATGATCTTGTATATCACTATGTTCAATTTCGTAGCATTCATTCTGAATTAGCCTCTGTGAATTTGCTAGTGCCACACCTTAAATAGCCTCTGCAGAATTGGTAGCGCCGATCACTAAAATAGTCTTGCAGAATTGGTAGCGCCCATCATCAAAACAAATATGTGGATTTGGTAGCACCATTGTGGCATAGTCCTGCAGAATTTGTAGTGCCACTGTTAAGTTCATCTTCAGAGATTTGGTAGCATTCTGCAGAAAAGGTAGTGCTACTGTGTACTTCGACTAGGAGCTTTCGTAGCACTTTAGGTAGAAAAATGTTAGGACATGCTATATAGATGATTCCACAGTGCCATGGCTCTACAGAATGTCTGTGTTGTTTATGTATGATGAGACTAATTCTTTGAAAAGAAAAAAAAAATTGAGCTGATAGGTTAGATGCTTGTAGATGCCTGTATAGGTGGAAAAAATTATACATTCTTGATCACTTACTCTTGAAAAAAGAGACCACTCTAAAAAATGAAGATTATATCCCCCAACTATTTCATTAACCTATCACTCCTCCTTGTTGAAGGATAGCTTCCTTCTAACATAGCAGCATGATTTTCTTTTGCAGGGGTGGTCTTCTTGACTGTAGGTGTTCTCTTCTTCTCTACTGGTTCCTCTATTTCAATGGCAGCTTCCACCAGAACATTCAAATTCCTCTGGGCCAATTCATACTTAAAGTGTTGCAATTTTGCCTTGAGCTTTCTATTTTGAGATTGAAATCATATGTTTAGCGTACAGAGTTTATTCAATTTCTTATGAAGAGGCAGGGCCTTTCTAGCCACAAATTGTGCCAGATCAAGGGTGTTGCTATAATTATCCATGACCTCCTTCATCTTTCTTTTGTCTTCCAAACCTTCTGCTTTCAAACGAGCAACCTCCTTCCTATCCTTCCTGAGATGTCTAATCAATATTTTGAAAGTGTTATTGCTAGGTGGAGTGGTGAGGTTGATAACCTCAATAGGCTTCTTCATGGATCCACCTTTATCTTTCTGCTGCACAGGGGACCTGTCTATCACCTCAATAGGCTTATCAATGCCTTTACCCTTCTCTTTATTTTTCTTTGGAATTGAAACCTTGGGCAGGACTTGTGCTTCTACAGCTTCCTTGAGAGATGATGATCTAGTAAAAGGATTATTGACTTTTATGGTAGTTGGTGGAGTAGGTGAAGAGAAATGAAATTTTCTTCCCTTCTTTTTTGTGGCTTTAGTGGATGAAGGGACTTGTTCCAATTTAGGTGAAGGAGGAGTTGGAAAATATCTCTGTGGAGAATGATAAGCCTCCCTCTTTGTTTCTTCAATTTCCTTAATAACCTCTTTGTCTCGAGCAATGGCTTTGTTCTTTCTTTTCTTTCTTGTTCCTTCTGGAGCATCACTAGTATATGGTAGAGGACTTTGCATATTTGACTGAGGAGTTAAAGCTATGTCCAAATTCATGTGAGCAGAAACAATGAACTGTTCGCAAGGAATGATCCTCTTCTCCAATTCTTCCATAAACAACATCTCGATCAGTCCATAGTGAAAGACACTAGTGTCCACAACCTTGGACTTGGCTTGGAATCTATCATACATCTTCCCCATGCTCCTTAAAAGGTAGAAATGGATATTCATTGCATCTTTACTAGTAAAGTGAAGCAAAATCCTTATATGTTACTGGTTTAACATATTAAACCTTCCCTCACATGTAAGGTATGAAGGATCATATCCTATCACTGAGAGGGGGGGGGTGAATCAATGACACACTAATTATATCAATTTTCTTTTATTAATGCAAAAATAATTTTAACACAATATTTTATCATGGAACCCAATTGGGAAAAATTACAAATGCTTTTCTATTAACTGCAAAATTTGTTTTACATGTTACATAGAAGGAAGATATTCTTCCTTTTCGATCAACACCAAATGATCATGATGCACCCACACCCTTATTCACCAACACCAACTAGTAGGAGGCTACGACCCCCTATTTAGTTAGCTACAACTAACAAGGAAGCACCAAATTCCTCTACAGGCACCAACTTGCCCTTGCACCACCCAACCACCCTTATTTTCTAAATCTGGAAAAAATTATGTATCAAAACTTTACTGCATCTCTCTTATCTTATGTGATTTAATATATCTTTTGATTTTCACTATAGAGACACTTAATTGTTGATTAAGGTTGGTTGTCATTGATGTCAACCCTTGAAGAAATCCCCATAGCACAAAGGTTGGGTAATGGACCCAAGATTGTTTGATTTAAATATGACTCATTATTGTCTTGTCATGGTTGATAATAAGTATAAATGGATGAACTCCAAAGTGGTCCCCTTATGGTGAAATCCCTCACGGGAAGACACTTTGTGGAGTAAGAGAACCCATGCTTGATTGTGGAATAATGAGATGAAGGACATTTAATTTGTCAGGGAAACTATCCTAGATGGATATTGCTTGTCATGCCATTTCCGGTGGTATGTAGAATGTCACATAACTCCTCACGGTTAGAGAGATATGGCCATGAGAAGTTGGAGACCCCATGTTTGGGTAATGGACCCAAGTTTGTTTGATGGGTAACAGTATGAGTTATGATATATTTTCAGATAATACTATTCTATATGGATAGTACATGCCATGCCATTTCTGGTGGTATGTGTACCATCACATAACTCCTCACGGTTTGAGAGTTATGGCCTTATGAAGTTGGAGGACCCTCAGATGTCATCTAGAAGTCCCAAAAGGTCAAAGTAGTGAAAGTGGTTTAAGGGATTTTAAAAGGTAAATAATAAAGTGAAGTGATGAGTGTACTATAATTCAAAGTGAATACAAAATAAATTATTTAAATAATAAATTTAATGGAGAAATTAGAAGTGGGT
>SNQJ01S0000280.1:170546-194735 GCA_010110895.2 Picea sitchensis | reverse complement strand
AATACAAAATAAATTATTTAAATAATAAATTTAATGGAGAAATTAGAAGTGGGTTAACCCTAAAATAAGGAAAGTGGGCAAAGTGACCTAGAATATGTTTTTAAGGAAGCTACTTGGAGAGTATAAATAAGAGGCTAGGCTCTTTCATTTTAAACAAAATTGAGAATATTGAATATCTATAGGTGTCTGAGGTAACCAAGGATATATAAGCTGAAATTCTAAGGGAAGGTGAAGAAAAAAAGGCCGAAATGCAAGGAAGGATAAATTCTTTTCATGGTTCTTTCTAAGGGAAGGTGAAGAAAAGAAGGCCGAAATGCAAGGAAGGATAAATTCTTTTGATGGTGCTTTCTAAGGTATGTTATTTACAGGTCATCTCACCATTTTCTCTATAAAATTTTTAATATAATGATTCAGACCTTGAAATTGATATTCCATTGAGAAAACATATCCAGGTATCGGTGGTAAAAAATTTGTCTTGTGGGTCGTTTTATTTTTGGAGTTACACTCCGTGGAAAATAGGGTTTGTGGCTAGTCCTGAAACTAGTTAAAAACATGTGTTTCGGGTAAAAACATCATAACTTATTCATAATAGATCCAAATTCAGTGAAACAAAATGTTTTGGTTAGGGTACATTATGTAATATTCTTTGTAACAGGTTCAGATCAATTCAACAAATATTCCATGCAGGGCACGCTCTACAAGGTCGCTCTCTAGAATAAGCCAGGATTCATCAAGGTATGCCATTTTTGATATAAATCCTTTTCTGAGAGGTTCCAAGTAGTGAAACCTGGAGGAATTGCATAAAACACACTGAATAATATTGTGTATCAGTTTAAGATATTTATACATTACAGGTACAAAGCTGTGATTACTTCAAGTTAGGGTTGTTGACTAATCCAAAAACTAGTCATGTGAGAAGTTTGATGAAGATGCTAGTCTCTTGTTGTTAAAGTCAAGGAAGGTTTTCAGGAATGTGATCATATACACCAAGTCTATTACAGAGCTACAAATCAGATTTGTATGATGAAATTGATGAGGTATTTTGGTTAGGTACATGTTGAGTACATGGTTGAGACAAGCAGTTGATGAGTTGGCACATACATGAGGTGTATAGTTGATGATGTTGGTGCATATTGATAAGTCATATTTGATGAGTACTTGACACATGATTGGTACATACTTGGTACATGGTTGTTTTCACTTGTTTATTGTGCAGGTTGGTGCATGGTTGATGCACTTGTTTACGGTACAGGTTGAGGTACAGGTTGATGCATGGTTAATGCATGGTTCAAGTTTATTGGTACAGGTTTACAACGGTATATCTCACAGTGATAGTGTGATAGTGGTTCCATCATTCTACTTCTACTTCAGGGTGGTTGGATGGGGCAAGGACAGGTGGTTGTAGCCAAAGAACATAGGGGGTTGTAGCCTCCTTCTGGTTGTAGCCAGAGAATTGGGGAGTTGGATCTTCCCTCAGGTTGTAGCCAAAGAAACTAGGGGGTTGGAGCCTCCTTCCAGTTGCAGTTGGAAAACAAAGGAAGTTGGTGCTTCCAATGAATGTAATTCTTCAAGACATATAAGAAAAAAAATTACGTGGTTTTCTCCCACTTTGGGTTTCCACGTAAAACACCGGTGTATTCTGTATGTGTCTGATTGTTCATTTGTTCATTGGTTATTTACTCTACAGTTATTAGATGATAATGATACATTGATATAACACTTGGATTATATGGTTAAAAATTATTAAATTTCTCTATTACTGATTCACCCCCCCTCTCAGTAATCCAATAATTCTCACCAATCTTTCTTGTTTATATATTCTTCAAAATGGTATGAGAGTGACACACTGTGTCCCTTGGTTTTGAACCATCGCACCTTTTTGTTTAACTTAACCATAATCACTGATTTTTTTTTTTACTGTGAAGTCTTTTCATAAATTGATTACATATGGATCAATTTCATCCTTTAAACTCGATCCCGAATCTCTGTTATTTTCACAGAAACTGAACTCTGTGGAGGCACTTCCTTCAATCCATTACATATGATTGAGCATTTACAAAACCATGGGTTTACCAATTGTAGCAACGTATTATATTTTCATTTAAATCTCTTATATCATATGAGCAACGGTGGTGGCCATACAATAGGCCAAACGAGCACTTGAGCGCTTATCAATTCAATGGTCATGAGTCAATCTCCCTGATGAGATGGATGATTGTTGGGACTTCTCCCTTCAGAACTTTGGGATTTCAACTTTTCAAACCTTCGAAACAAGTTTCTCGAACAGATCGAATGGTTTATGTTTATTTTGTGGAAACTGATCAATCGTCAGATTTTATTCTTACAAGGCTTAATTCAATGGCAGGGTCTTATTCAAGCATTGAGATCGATGGCCACATATTAATTCATGAATTTGTCGATTATACTTACGCTATCCTTCCACTATGTTTTTATCAATGGTTGAGAATGCAACCGAAGTATTCTACAGATCAGACGACCCATTTCCACTTCAGGATTTCGACCTCCGGAGTGATCAGCTGTTGTGGTAAGTCATAATACGGCGGATACCGCTTTCTTTCGGTTAACATTTCTACTTACACTATCCTTCCACTGTAATAGATCGACGGATGAGAATTCTCCCGAAGTTTTTCTTTAGATCAGACGAACCATATCTACTTTGGGATTTCGTCCTTCAGGACTTAGGAGCTTTTTTCATTTGATAGTGGTGAAAACTCTCAGAGTGACGTAAATTTCTTATGTCACTATATCACGTGTCATGAGACGAGTAGCTGCCACATGTCACTCAGATTCATGATTTGCACATACCTGAAATACTGATTTCAACTTGACACTTGTCATTCTCTAGCTATGCCACATGTCCTCGCTGACATGGACTACTGACATGGTCTGTCACAGTTTCTTGCTGACGTGGTCTGTCGACATAGATATGCCATGTGTCCTTGCCGAGGTGATTTGCTGACCAACAACCATGATCCAACAGTCATCGTATTTCCTCCAGATTCGATGGTCCTTATTCATTTCAAATTTTGGGACTTCAGGTATTTCGACTTTTCAAGTTACCAATTCTTCCGAAGTGATATTCCCCGAAGTGTAACCTCCTCGTAACTTTTGATGTGAACCAAATTTTTTTCGTCGATCATGTTCTTAGACCGATGGCTTGATCTATCTTCAATGCAACTCTTCTATCTTATCCTGTCCTTTCACTTAGAATGATCTAATGGCTGATGAAAATTTGCATAAATGAGATCTCAGATCTTACCTTGCTTATCCTATCCTTCCACTCGAAAATGATCCGACGGTTGGTGGGAATTCGAGTTTGATCCGACGGCTGATGGGTATTCAGATAATCAAATTCTCAACCCTTTAGGCCCTCTTATCCTGTCGTTCTACTTTAAGATGATCTAACGGTCACGATCCTCCAATGGTCCTCAAGCCCATGGTCACTCATATGACCGACGTCCATAATATTTAGATGATCAATACAGTCAATTTCTTGATCGGATGAATGTTGAGGCTTCTCACTCTGATCGGATGGTTGTCGAAGCTTCTCACCCTGAGCTTACGATTTTCCTTCCGAGCTTTGATCTCTACATTTTCTAACCCTCCTGAGATTTTATCATAGGAACATTTGTTGATCCTATCGTGATCAACAATAATCATGAATTTCTTCAGCCTATCTCTACATTCGCTAACCCTCCTGAGATTTTATCATAGGAACATTGTTGATCCTATCGTGATAAAAAATAATCGTGAATTGCTTCAACCTTAATGTGATGTTCTTCTGTCGATTCTTAGTATACTTTTCTTCCTGAGATTAACCTTGTTGCTCTGCTTATTATGACTGTTGACATTAATGAAAACACATGAATGACAATATGTCCAACAATATCCCCCTTTTTCATTGAGGGAAACAAACTAACTTCATACACAAACTCCCCCTGTGATGTTGCATCTCTCCTCTGAAGTTACTCTCCCCCTTTGAAATCAATGGAAAATGATTTCTTCTCCTATGATATGTCTATCTAAATACTTCTGATCAGAGTCTTGACCATTGGTAACTCCTCCTGCAATCATGCTTTTCATGTCATAACTGAATGACTCCTTCTGACGTTGATTGTTGTCTCCCCCTAAATAGGTGCCAACTAATGCATTATTTTCTTGAGAGATTTAGGTTGGAAGAATGATTACTCCCAATTTTTGCCTGAGATATTAAAATACATCTTTGCTTAAGGGTTTTGTGAAAATATCTGCCACCTGTTCTTGTGTTGAAACATATTCCAATTTAATGTTCTTATTTTTAGCATGATCTCTTAGATAGTGGTATTTTATGGGAATCTGTTTCGATTTTGAGTGTTGGACAGGGTTCTAAGAGAGACGTATAGTGCTTGTATAATCACAGAGGATAATACTAGGTTCTTCAAATACTATTTTGATGTCTTGTAGGGTTTGTTTCATCCATTCCACTTGTGTGCAACATTCTGCTGTTGCAATATACTCAACTTCAGTGATAGACAGAGAAATTGAGGACTGTTTCTTGCTTATCCAAGATACCAGTGATTCTCCCAAAAACAATTCTCCTCCACTTGTAATTTTTCTGTCATCTACACTTCCTGCCTAATCAACATCTAAATAGGATTTTAAAGTGAATGAATCCTTGCTAGGGTACCACAAACCAAGATCTATGGTTCCTTTCAAATACCTAAAGATTATTTTTATAGATTGAACATGGCTCTCCTTTGGTTCTTCTTGGAATCTAACCAACATCCCAACATCTTGCTTGACATCAGGTCTCAAAGCTGTTACATAGAGTAAACTGTCAATCATTGATATGTAGTGTTTTGGATCTACATCTTTGGACTCATCATCCTTGCTTAGTTTTCATCCAACTGTCATAGGTGTACTAACAGGTTTGCAATCCTCTAACTGGAATATCTTGAGCATATCTTTAACATACTTATACTAATGGATAAAGACTCCTCTTTTGGACTATATTATTTGTAATCCAAGAAAGGAATTCAGTTCGCCAAACAAAGACATTTCAAATTCTTGTTGCATCATCCTAGCAAAGTCCTTACTCATTTTTTCATTATCACTGCCAAATATAATATCATCAACATATACTTCCACAATAATCATGTTATTACCATCAATTTTACAGTAAAGATTGTTTTTTGCAGATCCCCTTTTGAGGCCTTGTTTTTGTAAGTAAGAATCTAGCCTTGTATACCATGCTCTGAGTGCTTGTTTTAGTCCATAGAGTGCTTTCTTTAATTAAAAAAAACAGTCTCCTTTGTTATTTAATTTGAATCCTTCTGGTTGCTCAACATAGACTTCCTATTCTAAATTTCCATTGAGAAATGATGACTTGACATCCATTTGGTATACTTTAAATTTTCTGTAGCTGGAGAAAGCTAGGAACATCCTAATTGCCTCCAATCTGGCCACAGGTGCAAAGATTTCTTCATAGTCTACTCCTTCAACCTGATCATACCCTTTACAGACCAATTTGGTTTTGTTCCTGATTACTTTCCCATTCTCATTCATTTTGTTTTCATACACCCATTTAGTTCCAATGACATTTTTGTTTTTTGGTCTTGGAACTAGTTGCCAAGTTTGATTTTTTTCAATTTGGTCCAATTCTTCATTCATAGCTTTGATCCATTTCTCATATTTACATGTCTCTTTGATTGATCTAGGCTCAACATGTGAAAACAATGCTATTTTTGTTTGATACAGTAGTTGTCTTTGTGTGTGCACTCCATCATTCATATCTCCAATAATCAGTTCTTCAGGATGATTCTTTTGAGTAATTCTTGAGGGTGTATTTGTGTCTCTTCTTGGGAATTTTTCTCTTATCTCTCCATATTGACTATCTTCTTTATCTTCACTCGTATGAATATCATCATCTTCCCTTTATTTATTCTCTTCTACTTCTTCTACTTGTGTGCCAATTGTCTCATCATCATCATCTTCATCTTCACTTTCAAGTATAGTCTCTTGATTTTTGATCCTTAACGTTTTTAGGTCATCCACCTTGATATCTGCACTCTCAACAATCTTATGTGATCTAATATTGTAGCATCTATATGCTTTATTGTTAGAAGCATATCTAAGAAAAATACCTTCATCTGATCTGGCATCAAATTTTCCAAGATTCTCATCAAGTCTTTTGATGTAGCATTTACTCCCAAAGACCTTGAAGTATTTTACTGATGGAGCTCTTTCAAACCATAGTTCATAATGAGTCTTATCACTATTAACCCCAATCTGACCTCTGTTCAATATGTATATTGTTGTACTTACAACTTCCCTCCAATATCCATCAGACAATTTTTCTTCATTGAGCATATTCCTTGCAACCTCCTGAACTATTCTATTCTTTCTCTCGGCAATCTTGTTTTGTTGAGGTGTTCTGATAGCAGAGAATTGTCATTTTATTTCATGGGTTTCACAGAAGAGATCAAACTATTTTGAGGTGAACTCACCACAATTGTCTGATATAAGACATTTGATTTTTGTCTCCTTTTCATTTTCAACAAGGGTTTTAAAGGATTTGAATTTGTTAAGTGCTTCTGATTTTTCTTTGAGAAAACATATCCAACCCATTCTAGTAAAATCATCAATGAACAACATAAAGTAAGAGTCTCCTTGCAAACTCTTGGTCCTTGTAGGTCCACATAGGTTAGTGTGAACAAGCTCTAAAGGTTTTGAGGTTGAGTATTTTTTTTCCTTAAACCTTATTCTAGTTTGCTTCCCAAGTTGACAGTGTTTACACATAGAATTTGAGGGCTTTATGATATTTGACAAGTTTCTTACTGCACCAAGATTGCTGACTTTCAATAGATTGTCAAAGTTAATATGTCCCAACCTTCTATGCCATAGCCAAATTTCATCTACTAAATTTATATGACACTCCTCATTCAATTTTGCATCTAGTATATATACATTTTCAGGAGTTCTAGGAGCAGTACCAACTAATTTTCATGTGTCTTCTCTCCTAATCTCACATTTTTGGGAATCAAAGATGTAGAAGTGCCCCTGATCACAGGTTTCACTGACACTTAATAAACTAGGCTTCAGTTTTTCGACAAGTAGCACATTTCTGCCTTTGTCTTTTCCCAAACTCGCAGTGCCTTTCCCAAGTATGTTACCTAAAGCATTATCACCAAAAGTAACTTTACCCTTTTGTTTCTTTAAGTCTAAAATGTTTTCCTTGTTACCTGTCATATGTTTTGAGCACCCACTGTAAACATACCAAAGATCCTTTTTATCTTGAGCTTTTAGGGCAATAAGAAATTCCTTTTTTGATGTTTTTTCTCTCCAAAGTTTATTTTTCTCTCTAAGGAACTTTGGTTGTTCAGAGACTTCCATTAATCTGCAATTAATGGCCTTATGTCCATAGTTATGACATTTGAAGCATTCTAGGTCCCCTTTTGTAGAGGTGCACAGGAGTTATAGTTTCTTCTTTTAACTCTATTTACTGCTTGGTTATCCTTAAGGATATAGTTCTTAACCTTCATATTTTTCCTTCTATATGCTCTACAATTTATAGCTTTGTGTCTGAAATTAGAGCATGCAAAGCAATAACCAAGAAAAATGCGAGGATACCTGTTTTGATAAAACTTCTTTGGTATTGTCTTGTCTTCCTTCCTGATGGGTGGAAGTAATCCTCTAGAGTTCATATCATTAATTATCTTCTCTTCATTTTTCTTCTTGAATGTACTAAGGAGAGTATCTTCATAAGATTTTGAGTTAACTTGGATTTCCTTTTGAGAATAACCTATTCCATTTTTATTACTTGGATCTTTTTGCATGGTGATAATCTTATCTAATATTTTAGAGCTATTTTCATATCTTGTTTGAGTGATTTTTTCATCCAGTTCTTTTATTAGGTGAACTATTTCTGCCTCCATTCTTTCACAGAATATTTGTTTTCTTTAAGAGACTTTTCCAGATTTTCTTTGATCTTGTTTTCTTATAGGATTTGTTTTTTCAGGTTGCTCATGAGTTTTTCCATCTCCTTTTCTTCTTGTTCATGTTTTTCCTTTTGTTCAACTACAAAACGTTTCAGTTGTCTATATCTGGTTTTGCATTTTCTTAACTCATCCAAGGCACTGAGAAGTTCTTCTTCCATACTAACTTTTACTTCATCTTTTAACTCTTTCTCATGTTTAATTTTTTCTATCTCATTAGATTCTTCAATACCTAATAAAAGGAATTCATCATCATCAGATTCATCATTGTCACTAGACTCTGACGAACTGTTGTTTTCTTCTTTTGAGAAAAAAATATTTTTCCCTTTGTAAATTTTTTTCTTGTAGTTGGGTTTTTCTTTCTTCTTGTATTGTTTGATTTTGTTTTCTTCATCTTCAGGGTCCTCCTTGGGATAGGGACACTTGGCTGCAAAATGACCAACCTTGCCACAGTTAAAACATTTGAAAGGGAGCTTGCCTTTGTACCTCCATGATCCTTTCTGAAGTTTATTAATGAAATTTGCTTCTTCCATATCAGATTCTTCATCATGGTTGGATTGAAATTTCTACTTCTAATTTATCTTTATCTTAGATGCTTTGAAAAATGTTTCATCTTTTGTTGATTTATAATTCCCTATTCTCATTTCATATGATGTAAAAATTCCATGGAGTTGATCAACTGTGAGTGTGTTTAGATCGGATCTATCTTCAATTGAAGAAATCTTTGCATCATATCTCATAGGTAATGACCTTAGACTTTTTTTCACAATGGGTTTATCTGTAATTTCTTCTCCTTCCGCTCTAATTGAGTTAACCACTTCATCTACCCTATGAAAGTACTCAAAAATATTTTCTTCTTCTTTCATTTTTATATTTTCAAATTGAGTTCTATAGGTCTATAGTTTGGCTTCCTTGACTTTGTCATATCCTTCATATACAACCTCCAATTTATCCGATATTTCTTTGGCTGATTTGCAATGCATAAATTTCACACATATATAATTAGTCAAACCTACTATAATTCCATTAACTTCTCTTGAGTTGTCATTACATATTTTCTTTCCTGCAATGTCTTTGGGTGGAGTAGTTGGTGCAGTGTAACCATCTACAATAGATTGCCAGATATCAAAACCAAGAGCCAACATGAAGTTTTTCATTCTTATTTTCCATAGAGCATAGCCTCCTCCATTGAACAATAATTCTTTATTGTTAGACATTCCCTCTTGTTGATCCATCTTTAGGATCTACCTTCAAGTTTGTTAGACTATGCTGAAGGAACCTACTCTTATACCAATTGAAGGATCAGATCCTGTCACTGAGAATCAGCGAAGGCGGTGGAGTGACACACTAATTATATAAATTTTCCTTTATTAATGCAAAAAATTTAATACGAATCAGTGACACACTAATTATATAAATTTTCCTTTATTAATGCAAAAAAAAATTTAACACAGTATTTTATCGCGGAACCCAATTGGGAAAAACCACAAATGCTTTTCTATTAACTACAAAAATGTTTTTACATGTTACATAGAAGGAAGATATTCTTCCTTTTCGATCAACACCAACTGATCAGGATGCACCCACACGCTTTTTCACCAGAACCAACTGGTAGGAGGCTACAAACCCCTATTTAGTTAGCTACAACTGACAAGGAAGCACCAACTCCCTCTGCAGGCACCAAGTTGCCCTTACACCACCCAACCACCCTTATTTTCTGAATCTGGAAAATCTTCTGTATCAAATCTTTATTGCATCTCTCTCTGCTTCTGTGATTTAATATATCTTCTGATTTTCACTGCAGAGACACATTCTTCTCACCACTCTTTCTTGTTTATATATTCTTCAAAACAATGTGAGAGTGACACACTATGTCCCTTGGTTTTGAACCATCGCACCTCTTTGTTTAACTTAACCATAATCATTGATTATTGTTTTTACTGTGAAGTCTTTTCGTAAATTGATCACATATGGATCAATTTCATCCTTTAAACTCGATCCCGAATCTCTGTTATTTTCCCAGAAACTGAATTCTGTGGAGGCGCTTCCTTCAAACCATTACATGTGACCGACCGTTTACAGAACCATGAGCTTACCAATTGCAATGACGTATTATATTTTCATTTAAATATCTTATATCATATGACCAACGGTGGTGACCAGACACTAGGCCAAATGATTGATTGAGCACTTATCAACTCAACGGTCATGATTCAATCTCCCTGATGAGATGGACAATTGTTGGGACTTCACCCTTCAGAATTTCAGGATTTCAACTTTTCAAACCTTCGAAAAAATTTTCCTGAATAGAACATACGATTTACATTTATTTCGCTGAAACTGATCAATCATTAGATTTGATTCTTACAAGGCTTAATCTGATGGTTGGGTCTTATTCAAGCATTGAGATGGATGGCCACAGATTACTTCATGACTTCATATATTATACTTACACTATCCTGCCACTTTGTTTTGATCAATTCTTGAGAATGCAGCCTAAGTATTCTACATATCAGACGACCCATGTCCACTTAAGGATTTCAGCATTCAGGACTTCAGAGGTTTCAAATAGACGCCGCTCAATTTTCCTCCAGAGTGATCACCTACTGTGGTAATTCATACTACGGTGGAGACTGCTTGATATTGGTTAAAATTTCTACTTACACTATCCTTCCACTATAATAGATCGACGGATGAGAATTCTCCCGAAGTTTTTCTTTAGATCGGATGAACCATGTCTACTTCGGGATTTCGTCCTTCGGGACTTCAGATCTTTTGTCATTTTCTAGTGGTGAAAACTCCTGTAGTGATGTAACTTGCTTATGTCACTGGATCACATGTCATGATCTGAGTATCTGCCACGTGTCACTCACATTCATGATTTGCACATACCTGAAATACTGATTTCAACTTGACACTTGTCATTCTCTGACTATGCCATGTGTCCTTGCTGACGTGGACTGCTGACGTGGTATGTCACATTTTCTTGCTGATGTGGTATGTTGACATAGATCTGCCAGGTCTCCTTGCTGAGTTGATCTGCTAACCAACAACCCTGATCCAATCGTCATCGTATATCCTCCAGATCTAATGGTCCTTATTCATTTCGGATTTCGGGACTTTAGGTATTTCGAATTTTCAAGTTGCCAATTCTTTCGAAGTGAGATTCCTCGAAGTGTAAACTCCTCGCAACTTTTGACGTGAACCAAATGTTGTTCGTCAATCATGTTCTTAGATCGATGGCTTGATCTATCTTCGGTGCAACTTTTCTAGCTTATCCCATCCTTCCACTTAGAATGATCCAACGACTGAAGAAAATTCGCATAAATGAGATCTCAGATCTTACCTTGCTTATCCTATCCTTCCACTCGAAAATGATCCGACGACTGACGGGAATTCGGGTTTGATTCGACGACTGACAAGTATTTGGATAATCAAATTCTCAACCTTTTAGCCCCGCTTATCCTATCCTTCCACTTTAATATGATCCGACAGTCACGATCCTCCAACAATCCTCAAGCCCACGGTCACTCATATGACCGATGTCCATAATATTTAGACAATCAACACGGTCAATTTCTTGATTGGACGACTACTGAGGCTTCTCACTCTGATCATATGGTTGTTGAGGCTTCTCACCCTGAGCTTACGCTTTTCCTTCTGATATTTGATCTCTTCATTTGCTAACGCTCCTGAGCTTTTATCATAGGAACATTTGTTGATCCAATCATGATAAAAAATAATCATGAATTGCTTTAGCCTATCTCTACATTCGTTAACCCTCCTAAGATTTTATCATAGGAACATTGTTGATCCTATCGTGATCAACAATAATTACGAATTGCTTCAGCCTTAAGGTGATGTTCTTCTGTCGATTCTTAGTATACTTTTCTTCCTGAGATTAACCTTGCTTCTCTACTTATTATGACTATTGACATCAATGACAACACATGAATGACAATCAAGGATGATTTTAAGGATGAAAATTTATCTCAAAATGTAGAAACCTTGGCGAATATTACTAGTCCTTAATATGTAAACTATAAAATGTTTGGCAATATCTTTGTAAAAATATTTAAATTTGTAAGGATTGTATATAGTTTCTATAAAATTAGAGGTATACTAAATCTAATATCATTTTATTCTATAGAATTTGGTCATAATATTTTTAGAAAAAATGGAAATTGACGAATATGTTTTTGGGGAAAAGTATGGAAAATTAGCCCATCTACGAAATTTAGCCCCTAAAATCATATATGATGACAATATGTCCAACAAGGTATCTCTGGATGATCTTAAACATTTTGTCAAAATCCTCAACTAGATGGATTCTAGGCTCTCCCTTGGACAAACTGTCTGCCTGATAATCTGGTTTGAGGAAGTCCTTGGAGAAGGCATCATTTAAAGTCATGGATTTAAACCATCTCTCACCAGTATTAGGAATCCCTATGGCTGCTGCAATATAGGCTTCAGACACCTCAAACTCAAGGTCTCCTACCTTACTCTTAAGGCCATCAAAATGTAAGGCAAATTGCCTTTCCACTTTAAAATGTCCCCTCTACATGTTTTGGAAAAAAGAGAGGCATCTCAGCCTTTGAAAAACCTCCCTGACCATTGGATGTGCATCAAATAGGTGCATGTATGAGGGTTCAGTTCTGACCACAATTCCTCCCTTATGAGATTTCTTCTTTTGAGGTGTCTCCATGGGTAAAGACAAGGGATCAAAGTTTATGGTGTAGTGAAGGATAAGGAAGTAAATAGAGGAAGACTTCAATGACAAAATGACAGTGAATAATGGATTCTCTCTCCTAATATTCTCATCTAACTCACCTTGATTTGAAAAAACATTGTTTTGATGGCTTTTGCAGGGGTATTTGAATACCAACAGGTAACACTCCAATCCAAATGAAATGAATCATAGGGAAAACAGGGAAATGTAGTGAGGTTTCAGCAGCATCTTTCAGTAGCTCAATGTGCACACAAGGAAAAGGTGATTACACGCCACTCAATACTCAGGAGAAAAATGAACTGACATCTTCAATAGATAAAAACTATGTGACAATGGTTGCAAAGTGTGGGAGAGGGAAACTATATAGATGCAGAATTGGTGAAGGATGGAGTGGTTTGTAGCATCGGTCGCTACCAAAACTCAGGCAAGAGATATTCCAGAAATTTACTATGCAATAGATGGAGCTCACAAAATACCTGGACAAGTAATTAACACTAGAGGCTTTGCAACTAGATAGGAAAACACCACGACCACCTTAGCCTCCAAATCATCCTTAGTAGTTGATCCCATAGAGCTGCCTGCAACTAGTCTGAACTAGCGGTTTCAGTAGCACCGAGTTTGAGAAAATTCAAATATTCAAAACCGTTATCAAAATCATTAAAAACCAAATCTTAATATCCATCTTTAACGAACCAAAGTGTTGAAAACAAGGTAGATCATGACCTCAATGGATTATGACAAATATTGGAAAGGATCAAAGGACAAGGAGTGTGCTACAAAAACTCCTAGTGAGTTGGCAGTTCCCTTTTTTCAAAACATTTATTTGACCCACCTTTAATCGGAAAAAGGGACAGCATGGAAAGGATAAAGGATATGAGTGGAAAGAGTGACATGTCAAGCCATAAGGGTCATGATATAGGTTATGCTTGGTTTCAAGTCATGAGGTGAGTCAAAATCATAAGCCATAAAATGAACCTAGGCTTAAAATCTATGTGAGGGCCAAAAATGAGCCAAAACCCAAGTCTTTGTTTGTTCAAGCTAACCTAGGCAAATCACACAAATAAAAATAAAGCAAATTTGAAGTCTAAAGGATAAAAATTTAAACCTAATGGATAAAAGACCCACGAAAAATTAGTGTGATAACATGGTGGATCCAGGTACTACACCTACAAGAACTTCAATAGATGACTAGAAAAATTTGGATTGGAAGGCGAAGAGCACAATCCGACTATGTCTCTCATATTTAGTATTACTGAATGTGTGAGAGGAAGCTACAACCAAGGATTTATGGGATAAGTTGGGGAAGTTGTATCAGTCAGTCCCTAGTAAATAAACTATTCTTGAGAAAGAAGTTGTATAACCTGAGGATGAGAGATGGAGACTCAGTGGAAAATCATTTGAACACCATTAATACTATGGTAAGTCAGTTAGTGTTTTTTGAGATTAAAATTTCAGATGAAGATAAGTGTATCAGTTTACTGTGCTCTTTACCAGACTCGTGGGATAGTTTGGTTGTGGCCATAGGTAGTAATACAACTTCCTTGAAGTTTGATGAAGTGGTCTCATCCTTGTTATCGGAGGAGATGAGACAAAAGAACATGTAAGGACATATCACAGATGCATTATTTGCAAGAGGACACTCCCAAGAAAGAAATAGATCTAAGTCCTCAACTGGGAGATCTACGTCTAAGAGTAGATCTAAATCTCTCAGAAATTTTGTAAAGGTATGTTGGAGATGTGGAAAAGAAGGGCACTACAAGAAGTAGTGTAGATACAAATTTGAGAAAAAGAAGGGATCTGAAGAAGCTCCTTCTGTAGAAGAAAATACCTCCAAGGAATAAGGAGGGGATGTATACTTGGATTATTCAACCACACATACAGATCATGAGGCATGGTCGGTTGACTCAGGTGCATCCTTTCATATGATTCCCCACAAAGAGTGGTTCTGTTAATATGAAAGGTATGATGGAGGTAATGTTTTCCTAGGTGATGACTCGACAACCAAAATCATAGAATGATGAAAATTCAAGTTGAGTCTCATATATGGAAGGATTAGAACACTACCTGGTATTCTGCATATCCGAAGATTGGCCAAAAAATTGATTTCTGTAAGAAAAATGGACGATGCAGGGGCAAAAACAATATTTGAAAAGGAAACCTACAAGATGGTTTGAGGAGAAATGGTGTTGTTGAAGGGAGTTCTATTTGGAACTTTGTATAAGCTACAAGGAAACACTATTAGTGATGGGTGTAATAGTTCCATTTTCCCTAATATTGGAGTTGAAGAAGAAACAACTCCTATAGTCTCTGGATAAAAGGTTATGTTGTGGCATCAAATACTGGGGCATATCAGAGAGAAGGTTCTTAGACTAGTACATGGTAAAGGTATGTTTGAAGGTATGTCCAAATGCTCTCTATATTTTGATTTTCGTGAACATTGTGTATATGGGAAGCATAATCAGGTAAGATTAACCTATCGTGCAATGAGGGCAGAAGGAATTTTACAGCTAGTTCACAGTGATGTGTTTGTACCTATGTTGGTTCCATCATTGGGAAAATATGTCTACTATGTCTCATTTATAGATGACTTCTTGAGGAATACTTGAATATATTTCCTCAGGAATAAATATGAAGTCTTTGACAGGTTTAAAGAGTTTAAGGCTCTTGTTGAGAATAAATCAAAGAAAATAATTAAGGTGCTGAGGATAGATAATGGTGGAGAGTTATGAGGGAATGAATTTGAATAATTCTGTAAGAAGTGCGATATAGAAAGGAAGAATAATAATCCATATACACCTCAGCAGAATGGAGTTGCAGAAATGATGAACAAGATGATGATGGAAAAAACAAGGTGCATGCTCAGTGATGTCGAGTTAGGGAAAGAATTCTCGGTAGAGGCAATGGATATTACATGTTACCTGGTCAACAGATCACCCTTTTCATCACTAGATGACAAGACTCCACAATAGGTATGGACTGGTAAGAAACATTCTCTCACACATCTCAAGGTATTTGGCTATGAGGCATATGTTCATGTTCCAAAGGAAAATAGGAGTAAGATAGATAAGAAGGATGAAAAAGTTTATATTTATTGGGTATAAATATGGTCTCAAAGGTTATAGGCTTTGGAACATAGAAACTAAGAAGGTTGTGTATAGTCGAGATGTGGTATTTAGAGAAATGAAGGATGTTGTTAAACAAGAAGTCCTACCAATTAAGGAAGAACCAGAGAAAGTAAATTTTGATTTAAAGGATGATGAATTAGACTCCATAGAAGAACAAGAATCAGAAAAAGAAGATCCTCATACTCCAACATTGAGGAGATCGGCTCGAGAAAGAAGGCTACCAGAAAAGTATAATCTATCTGATTTTCATTCAAATTTTGCTTTGTCTATTACTGATGATGATCCTAGAACTATGAGGGAGGAAGTGGATTCAGAGGATGGAAAAATTTGGGAAAAGGCCATGGATGAAGAAATGGAATCCTTGGATAAGAATGAGGCTTGGGATCTAGTGGAGTTTTCGACTGGAAGAAATCTCATTGGCAGCAAATGGGTATTTAAAAATAAGTTGAATGCAGAAGGTAAAGTGGAGAAATACAAAGCTCGATTAGTAGAAAAGGTTATTCCCAGGTTGAGGGAATTGATTTTGGTGATATTTTTTCTCTTGTTTCCCAATAGAAGAAGCAAATAGAATTGAAGAAGTCTTAAGTTTCCAGCTAAGAGAAAAATAATATGCATGTAGCAGCTTATAATCATAAATAGTTTGTTTAAGGAAGGAGTTGGAAAGATCACATACTGGCAAGAAATTTGAAAAGATCTCGACAACCTTGAATGAAATTCTAAAATGTCAAAGATCACCATTTGATAAGACTGGTCTTGGTTACAACAAAAAGAAGGAAGATACTAATGAAGAAGCCTCAACCTCTTCAAAACATTCAAGGGAAGAACGGACCAAGAGTTATGTTGATGTACTTAAAAACTTTCAAGACAACAGGAAGGAAGAACAATATGTTCCACATAAGACAAATCTTCCTCACAAGGATAGAATCAGGAGGACTCTCCCATCAATATGGAATCACACAATTAGGTACCAACATTCTTTCTTTGGCTATTGTTACTCTTGTAGTGGTTTTGGTCATAAAGAAATACATTGTAGAGAAAATGTAAGAGACAATTATATGAGGAACAACAAGATATATGTTGGGTATGTGTTATATTCTTTGCATGAATAACATGAGAATTTTTTTTCCTCAGTAAACGTGTCACATTTTTGCCTCATTTTTTTGTCTCGATTTTTGTGTCCATTATTGGGCAGTTTTTTGGCACATGGTTTTTTGTCAATAGTTTTATATTTCCGGTTAAGGAATTGGGTTTGTTGACTATCCAGGTCATTGGTTTAGGGTTTTGGATGCCTTTGACTCCTATATGTATATTGTATTGTAAACAATGTATGACAATGAATGAATGCATAATATACTAGTTTTCCCGTTTTGGGTTTCTAGGGGAAAATTATCCATGTAATGTGTGTATTTTCCATTGTATATTTTCTATTCTTTTATTGAAAATCTATTTGCAGTAAATAATTGTACAAGGTTAAAATATACAAAATATACCCATGGATTCTCAAGTATAAATTATAACTCATTTTCCCCCTTGTTGAACTATAACATCATATGTTATAACCACAATAATTTTGGGCATATAGAAAAATTATGCAGAAGTAATTTCATAAAGGATGATAAAGAGGAAGCCTCGACGATCATGGAAAGAAATCGGGAATTAAAGGAACAAAATAAGGAAAAATCCATGTTTGTCCAAGATGCACTTTGTGCACAAAAGAATAAGGATAAGTGGGTCATTGATAGTGGGTTCTCTAGTCACATGAAAGGAAACCAAACAAATTTTATCACCTTGAAGAAAAATAAAGGTAGTGTTACCATTGGATACAATGGTAGGTCAATGATAGTTGGAAAATACACTCTCAGTATTGACAATGGAAGAGCTAAAGTTGAAAATTTTCTATGTGTTGAAAAATTGATACATAATCTTCTTAGTGTAATTCATATGTGTGACCAAGGACACACTCTTACCTTTGACTCCCAAGAATGTGATATCATAAAAGAAAACTCAGGCAAGCTAGTTGAAAAAGAAATCAGGACCCCAAACAATGTATACATTCTTGATGAAATTAATGGAGATAAATGCTTCATGGGTAGATAGATGAAAGTTGGTTGTGGAATAAAAGAATGGGTCATATGAATTTTAACAACCTCGTAAAAATCAATACCAAGCAAGGAGTAAGAGATATGTCAAAGATCACAAAACCCTCGAGCACTATTTGCAAGCAGTGACAACATGGAAAACAATCAAGAGTGAATTTCAAGACAAAGGAATATTCAACATTTAAGTCATTGGAACTTGTGCATACAGATCTCTATGGACCAACAAGAACCAAAATCTTGCAAGGAGAAAGCTATTTTATGTTGCTCATTCATGATTATACAAGAACAAGAAGAAGAAGAATAAGAAGAAATGGAATGCCAAAATACAAAAACACCATCAAGGTTTGTTCAGAAAAATCATGCATAAAACTTGGTTCCTAGTGACAAAAATGCTCAGACCCAAACTAGGAGAAAAGTAGCAAGCAATTATGAATGGGTAAATCTCTCTTTATTGTCCAAAATAGAGCCTAAAATTTTCACATAATCCAGTAATGATCAACATCGGGTGAATGCTATGGAAGAAGAAGTAAACCAAATTGAGAAAAAACATACATGGGAACTTGTCCCAAGACCCAAAGATAAAAATGTGATTGGTACAAAATGGGTATTCATAAATAAGTTAAATGAAGACAAATTAATACTAATAAATAAAGAAATATTGGTCTACAAAGGGTATGCTCAAGTAGAAGGCATTGAATTTGAAGAAACATTTTCTCTTGTTGCAAGACTAGAAGCAATTAGAATGTTTTGGCATTTGCAAGCTTCAATAATTTTAAGGTGTATCAAATGGATGTCAAGTCAACATTCCTGAATGGAGATTTAGAGGAAGAAATATACATTGAACAACTTGAAGGATTCTTGTTGTCAGAAAATGAATGTTTTGTTTTCATATTGAAGAAATCACTTTATCGATTAAAGCAAGTTCCCAAAGCATGGTATTCAAGACTTGACAAGTACTTGTTGCAACAAGGTTTCAAAAGAGGAACAATAGATAGAAATATTTACATCAAAATAGATAGTATAGATATGCTAATCATTGCAGTTTGTGTGGATGATATCATTTTTGGAAGTAATGTTTATTGAATGAGTCAAAAGTTTGTAGAAGATATGCAAAAGGAATTTGAGATGTCCATACTTGGAGAACTTTCATTCTTTCCAAGGTTTCATTTTTCTCAAACCATTAAAGGAATATTTATTTCTCAGGCCAAATATATCAAGGATGTGTTGAAGAAGTTTGACATGGAAGACTGCAAACTTGTCAGCACACCCATGGTCATTGGTTGTAAACTAAGCAAAGAGGATGAATCAAAGGAATCCAATCAAACTCTATACAGATAAATGATAGGTAGCCTACTATATGTGACAACTTCAAGACCATATATTATGAAGGTAGTAGGATTAGTTGGAAGGTTTCAATATGCACCAAAGGAATCACATGTGAGAGAATTAAAAAGGATATTTAGATATCTAGAAGGAACTTTGGACTTCGGTTTATGGTATCCTATAGAAAAATATTTTACTCTGACAACTTACATAGATGCAGATTGGGAAGGTAGTGTGGATGGTATAAAAAGTACCAGTGGTGGATATTTCTTCCTAAGAAATAGTCTAGTGTCTTGGTTCAGTAAGAAACAATCATCAATTTATCTATCCAAAACATAAGTGGAATACATTGCAGCAACAACATGTTGTACACAATTGCTCTGGATGGATAAAACTTTGAAGGACATTCAAATAGAATATGATCATCCCATATAAATACTGTGTGACAATACTATTGCAATAAATATCTCCAAGAATCTTGTCATGCATTTGAAGACAAAACACATTCCAATCAAGTATCATTCCTTGAGAGAGAAATTCACATAACATATTGTCAAGATGAAATATATCAACACAAAGGAACATATTGCTGATATATTTACAAAACCTATGCTTATATACAAGTCTATGAGTATCTCAGACAAAAAATAGGGGTGGTACATATGCCATCCACTCATTGAAGTTCTACAAGAGGAGAACTAGCTCGAGGGGAGCTGCAAAAAGAGAGAAGGGTGTTGGTTATAGAGAAAAGAATAAAGAGTAAAGTGAAAGGGGGAGAAAATACCTTGTCCATTGATGTCAATGGGGGAGAGTACAAAGAGTACATAGAAAGAGGATATTTGAAAAACAAGAGATGTACAAGAAGTACCAAATAACTAAGTGTTTCCATCAATGAAAAAGGGGGATTTTATTGGAAATTGTGTTGTCATTTATGTCAAAGGATGTCATTGATATCATGGGCGGGGGGGTATTGATTATTACCAATGAGAAGGGGATAATATGAATTTATTTGTAAATTGATGAGCCATTGTGTATGCATTGTTAAATTATGAAAATATTTCTTTTTTTATCCTGAAGAAGATATTACTGTGCAAAAATACAACAAATGGCATGCACAAGATTAATGAAGAATTGCAACTAGACGTGGTCAAGGAGAAAAAAAAAATCAAGGAAAGAAATGACCCTGCAAATGATAGGTCCAAGGATCAAACCAGAAACACGAATCCATGGATAGAAAAAAGAAGAAGAGTTAATTTTTTAGCTTTCTTTGAGGGCAGGATCATAGTAAACAATCGATCCAAGAAAATTCGAGCTACACATGCATAAGGAGAAGTTGTGAAATTGTAAGATGGACGAGATGATCCTGTTATAGGTATGGGAAGAAAAAAGTCCGGTAAGGGAACCAGAGTTGAAGTTTGAGGGAACAACAAAATATTTTTTCAAAATGACATATACTGTTGGAAGATTGGTTGCTGTCATTGATGTCAACCCTAGTCATTGGTTTTGGACCACAAGATTGATGAAGGTATTTGGACATGAAGAACAATGCACATGAATATACAACACCCATGAATGGATAGTATACATCATGTTGTTTCTGGTGGTATGTGTAACGTCATGTGGATCCTCATGGTTGAGGAGAAATGAATTTTTGAAGATGACAAAGTGAATTGAAGAAGGAAGTACATGTAGGCCCTGAAGATAATTAAAGAAAATAATTACAAAATAAGAAAGTGTAAGGTCATCCCTAATGTTAAAAGGAAGTGACATAAATGGTATAAATAAATATCATTATACATTCATTTGATATATAAGTCGAATTTCATAGGAAATCAGAAGTAAAGAAGGCTGGATTTCAAGGGAGGATGAAGTATTTTGGCGATGTGTTCTAAGGTATGTTATTTTCAGGTCATCTTACCAATTTTGTTGTAACGTTTTTTCTAGAATGATTCAGATGGTGACATTGCTATGGTATTGAGAAGACATGTAAAGGTACCTGTGGTAAAAGTTTCAACTCTTTATTCTCTATAATTATGGAGATACACTCTCTGGAAGACAAGGTTTTTGACCAGTCCCGAAGTTAGTCAATAAACAGTTGTTCCAAGTAAAACAATCATACCTTCTTCATAGAGAATCCAACTAACGTGGGAAAAATTTCATTGGAAATAGTACGGACTGTAGTTTCTTGTGTGGGAGTTTCATAATCTGATGTTAAATATTGAGCATGGGGCATTCTGTACAAGTTCTCTCTCCTGAATAAACCAGAATTGAATAAAGTCTACCATTCTTTATAATACTTCTTTTTGGGGAGTATTCAAGGAGTGAAACTTGGAGAAGTTTTAGGGAATACATTGATAAATACTATCTATAGGATCATAGTATTCCAAGAATTGAATAATTTCATAAATTGAAGAAGTCTCAGGAAGCATTATCAGGTTCTATGTGATGGTTGGTTGATGGTCATGATTTAATGTAAAGTTTTATTATCTCTCAAATATTCTTGGGTGGAAGGAAGGGGAAAGGATAGAGAGTTCATCCCTCTCTTGATATTGGAGGATTGTATCTTCCGCTTGAAGGTTTATCCCTCCCTTTACATTTGGAAGTTGTAGCTACCTTTGGAAGTCATTACTTCCCTTGAACAATAGCTATTGATTATTTCTCATATATTGTGCATGGTGTACTGTGGTGTATTGGTGTAACTCTTATACTATTTTTCATTGCTCATTGGATATAATTGAATGGTTTAAGTATAAGTTGAAAAAGGTTTTAAATTTTACTTGATACTGATTCACCCCTCTCTCAATATCAACAATTGGTATCAGAGCAGGTTACCTTCAGTACAATTTAACCACTGGAAGGAAGATCCTAAGTAGAAATGGAAGACAACATTCCAAATGGGATTCCACCATTTGATGGAAGCAATTTTGAATACTGGAGTAATAGAATGGAAAATTACTTGAAAGATCTTTGGGTATATGTTTGGTTCTCAGTTTCTTCACGATACAATCCTTTAAAGAAACCAAAGACTGCAGCTAAGAAGGACGAAAAAAGGAATAACAAATTGGCAATAGATACCATCCTGGATGGATTGACAGATTCAGTGAAATCCAAGGTGGGATCATGTGCATCAGAAAAATATATTTGGGACAAGCTACAAGACCTTTATGCAAGGGAAGAAGCAGAAGAAGAAAAAGAAGTTGAAGCAAATTTCAACATCTCAGATTTTAATGAAGCAAATAGAGGTCAGTTATTTTGCTTTAATTGTGAAGGAGTAGGACATGTTGAATTTGAATGTCCTCATCCAAGGATTTAAAGAGATGACGGTGAAGAAGAATAAAATCATGAAGTAGAAATGATTCAACAAGAAGATGAGAATCTTAAAAAATTGAAGCATGTTGAGATTGAAAATAGCAAGCTCAAAGACACGTGTAGAAAACTAAGAAGTGAATTGGGTAGTTTTGAAAAGATAGTTGTAAGCTTAAAGAAACAATTAGAAGACTTTCATAAACTAAGAGAAGAAACCATTTCCTTGAAAACTCTACTCGAAGAAGCAAGAAGAATAGCAAAAGTAAAGAAGGTCCAAATGATGAAGAAAGAAGAATATTGTGAGATACTTGAACAAGAAGTTGTCTCATTGAGGAAGAGCTTAAGAAACTCTCAAGTGCCAAAAGAATTAACACATCTTGGATGCATGGGTGAAAATTCATACAAAGAAGATGTAAATACCAACAACAAGGTTGAATAAAGAGCTACACAGACAGTTGATGAGAAGTGGACCAGGATACCAGAAAGAAGGAATGATTACAAAAGCGATGAATATCCAAGAAGACCTCCTACCTTCAGGAATCAAAGAAGCTTCAATTAGTATGAAGGAAACTACATAAGAGTAGATAATGAACCCAGATGGACTACATCACAAAGAAGGTCACTTACTCCCAGGTATCAAAATTTCTTTCTTGGTCATTATTATACTTGCAAAAAATTTGTACATGAGTCAATTAATTTCCGAATCAATGAAAGGAACAAATATGCAAGAAACATGAATGGTGTAAACAGAAGACATGGAAATAATCGTGGATTTTTCAACATAATTTATAATTCATTTTACCCATTGATGGACAAAAATATTGTATGCTACAAATACAATTATCTTGGTCACAAAGAACGAGATTGTAGATATATGAATGAAGATGTCCCTATGCCAACCACAATATGGTGAAGGAAAGAGATTCCAAACAATTAAGATTGTCAAATAGCATTAATCGCTGAAGAATGTAAAGAAGAAGATGAATGGTACATAGACAGTGGATGTTATTTACACATGACTGGGGATCAATACAAATTCATCAGCTTGAAGAGAAAGGGTGGAAATGATGCATTTGGAGATGACTCATCTGCCAAAATACTTGGAGAAGGTGTAGTAGAGATTTGAAGAAAAAATGTAAAAGCAAAGAATGTTCTATTGGTTGAAGACTTGAATCATAATCTACTCAGTGTTAGTAAAAAGTGTTATCAAGGATACACTCTTATATTTGACTCCCCAAAATCTAAAATCAGAGAAAATAACTCAGGAAGATTGGTTGCAACTGCAAAAAGAAGACCGAACAACATATACATCCTAGACATGAAGAAGAGAGAGAAGACATAAGCCACACAAAATTATTTTAAGGAAGAAAAAGTCCCAAAGACCAAAAATAAGTATGAAGTATTATTGAGTGCCACATGTTTAGGGGGAGCAGCCCCAAAGAAGAGAGTTACATTTTTCCATTAAACTCTGGGGGAGAATCCCTACCCTTTTCCATTGATGTCAAAGGGGGAGAGAAATTGGGATCATGATGATAGGGGGAGCATGAGTGTTGCCATCAATGACAAAGGGGGAGATTGTTGGAAGATTGGTTGTTTTCATTGATGTCAACCCT
>SNQJ01S0000280.1:129918-167818 GCA_010110895.2 Picea sitchensis | reverse complement strand
TCGGTGCCATGTCATCCAGTACATAAGAATACGTCCACATACAAGCCAACTCATTTTCAACATTAGTACAAGATATCTGGGAAAACAACTAATTATTAAATCATCATAGAGATAGTGAGCATGACAGAGATTCAATAATATGTGAAGAAAAGAACTCAAACTAGCGAACTAATGAACCCACAATGAGATATTGAGAAATGGATAAGTACCAAAAATCAGCCAAACATAGATGAAGAATGAGGCAAGTTCCGTAGATCCTTCTCCAATGGTAAGAAATAAAAAATTGACTAAGTGTCAAAATGAAGTAGAGATAATGAGCATGTCAAAGAATTGAGAGCATGAGAAGAAATTTGTGTGAACCCACATACCCGTGGTAAGATATCAAAAAATTGACTAAGTGTTGAGAATCGGTCGGACGAATGAGGTCATGAATAAGATAAGAATGGAAATATACCGTGGACCCACAGTAGGAGTTTGAAAATTGACTAAGTGTCAAGAATCGATCGAACAACCCAGGAGGTCACCACTTGTCATAGATCGAATGGCTCAGGAAGTCACCATGTGTCATAGATCATATGGCCCTAAGGGTCAAATATTTGATGCCTCATAACGTCTCATAGACTCACGGTGAAATGCTTAGAGAATTTTCTAAGTATGGGTGCAAAGTGAATGTGGAAGAACATGAAGGTACATTATGGAGGTCGTGAAAGTATGCAAAGATTTGGCTTAGACACAACGATAAATTATTGGAAATGTGTCTAAGTATAGGTGAAAAATGTGTACAATGGAACCTGATGGTGTAATTTGGAGGTTGCGGAAGTTTGAAAGAAAGAAGATATATGCCTTAGACCCACAGTGAATCCATCGACACTTGGATCAATGGTTAATATCAATCTGAGGTCTAGATCAAACGAATGTTGTGCATTGTGGTTGCATTGTGTGTTTTGATGGGTAGAGAACAGATCAACGAACATGATTGATTTGAGAAGGCGATATGATGTCTATCAGAGTATGTTCCATTAGAGAGGTTTTGGTTAGAGTGGAATTATTTACAAGTGGATGGGTTTTGATAGATGGGATTCCAAGGGTCAATGAGAGGCCAATAAGTTGATATCCGGATAGCTCAAGAATCTGATAGACCTGGAGGTCGTAATGAATGCAATCATAGAATTGATGGTGGAAATTGAATGGACATCCATATCGAATGATGGTCGTGTAGTGTGGTTACATGTGTTTTTGATATGCTAAAAGGAGATCGATGGTCAAGATAAAATCAAGGTTATATCGGACAATTGTTGAGAACTAAGGGTGCATTGTGTTTTTTCGTAGACACTAAAATAAATCAACGATGGAGATTGAATATTAATTATATATGACGAGTGCTAAGTGTTGAAGTATGCAATGTGATATGTGAAAAAACTGTGTGAGAATGAAGGTGTCTGAACTAGTTTCAAAGGATATTTGAATCCTGGGTTTGAGGAATAAGAAAAGGGATTTGGAGCCAGCCCCATGAAACTTTGTATGTGGACAAATCATTTAGCGCATGAGCTGTATAAATAAAAATTACCAAATCATTTTGAAAAGTGTGTGTATGGATGGAAGTGAGTAAGTGAGGATCATGGAAGAGAAGCTCTGAGGTTCAAAGGTCCAAGGATGACTGCAAAATAAAAGGAAGATAATGCAATTGACAAGGGTGGCTGGGAGGTGAAATGACAAAAGGAACATCTGTAGGTTGTGAATAGTAACAAAAAGAGATAGTGCAACAAATTTGAGTAGATGAATACTTGAAGAAAAAAAATGATCCGATATTAATGACAACTTGAGGAGATTGATGTTTCCAATGAAATTGATATCTGCAGGAACTGTTGAGTTGGTATTTAGCTAAGGGGATTGGTGTATCTTGTAGGTTGGTTCCTACAAACATAATTTCTAAGTTGGTGCTCGAGAAAGGAGATCGATGTCTCCTATAGGTTGGTGCCTACAAACATCATTTTTGAGTTGGTGCTCATGAAAGGAGATTGGTGTCTTTTTCAAGTTGGTTCCTGCAAACATTATTTTTGAGTTAGTGCTTAGGAAAGGAGATTGATGTCTCTCGCAGGTTGGTTCTTTCAAAGCATTGTAACAATAGGTTGGTGCCTACAATATGTTTTAAGGAAATTTTTGTGGTTTTCTCCCATTTGGGTTTCCACATTAAATCTCTATGTATTGTAGATAATGTGTTTTTATGTACAGTTCTCATTAACTGCTTATGATTGGTGAAGTAAAACTTAGTCCTATAATTATTCACCCCCCTCTCAGTATAAGTGAGTGTGCCAACACTAAACTATTGAACAACATATGGTATTTTCCCATATTAACTTCCATACCAGTAGCTCCACAATAGGTGTCCAAAAATTATTTGTATTTTTTAAATTCCTCAAAGATACTTGGTCAAACAACAAGATGTCATCAACAAACAACATATGAGTAATAAACGCAAAATCTACCACTTTTATACCCATAATGGAGCTCTCTCTCTTGTCCTTTTCGATCAACCTACTTAGGCCTTTTGCAAATTTCAAGGACCACGAGAATCCGCCATTAATTGAACATCATGTAATATTTTCTCAAATTAACTTCCACACTTGTAGCTCCACAATAGGTGTACAACATATCATTCCATTTTTTTGTTTCCCTCAAAGATCCTTGTCCTAACAACGAGACTTCTCCAATAAACATCATATGAGTAATAAACACAAAATATGCCTCTTATACCCTAAATGGAGCCCTTTCTCTTAGCCCCTACAATCAAGATATTTAGGCCTTTTGCAACTACTAGAAACACAAAGGGGGGAATGGCTATCCTTGCCTAAGACCCCTTGAATCTTTGAAAAAACCTTGAGGGGGAACCACTAAGTAAAACAACACAAGGGGTTGAAGAGACACATCTAAAAAATATAGTTAACGGTTTGAAGGTTCTTTCCCAATTGTAAGAGCACTAGTCTAGCATACAACCAATTGACCCTTTCATAGGCCTTTGCAAGATCTATCTTTAGAACCATTGTATAAAACTTGTCACTTTTTATGAAATTCAACCCCTGTTGAGCTATTCCCATCGCATCATGGATATGTTGTTGAATAAAAACCTAAATTGTTCTTCTAAGATAAAATTAGATAGCATCATATTTTAACCTATTATATATAATATTTATCTTTATATTGTTTTATTATTAAATAATTATTAATTATACTTATACTTTTCTATTATTAATTTATTACAATTTATTTTTTATTTTATTTTTTGATGAAATACACATCCTGAGGAAACTCGCCGGGTACCTTCCTTCATTCTCATGATGGTACCTAGGGTAAGTTTTGGAAACCTAACCCAAGAAGGACATTGAATGAGGCCCACAATATCCATAGAGGAAACCAACCTAGAGACTTGACCCTACAATCTCCTACCTGTAATTCATAGCACTCAACCACTTGAGATAACCCACTAGAATAAAATTATTATGACTTGTTTTTATATATTTCTATTATTAAATAATATTTATTTTCTTGAGAAAATTTTGATACATTTTACAACAAAGCATGAAGAAAATGTATAATACCTTTGCTTAAAGCATACATGGCATGACATAAAACAATCCAAAAACTAAAATAACACTCAAATATTATGTAACATTAATTCTTATAAATGAAAACATAAAATTAAATCAAATTTGTAATGTATAAAAATTTAACAAAAAAATACCAAACATATATATATATATATAAATTTAACTTGATATTTTTTAAGCAGTGAGAGATTTGCATTTCAAAATCATTTTGATCTCTATTAATATAATAAATATAAAATTAAAAAAATTATACCCATGTTAAAGTAATGGAGGTTAAATTATAAGTTATTGTTTCAATTCCATGAATAGCTAAGCGATCTCCCACTTACTCTAAGAGTGGTTGGGCATTTCATTGAATCTCTACCTTTTCTCAGTACAATAAGCTAAAGTGCCTCAAACCCCAATGATTCATAATAGTCCAAATGTACCAAATTACTTCTTTTGTATTTATATTAATATATACTCATAACATATCTTTATGATAAATACATGTAATTAGAGATGGACTTCTTTAAATACTAAGTTGTCATAAACTAGTGGCTTTGAAAAAACACTTTTTATATACCCATAACATATATTTGTGTCGAAGGTATGTAAATATGGAAGGACTTATTTCAATACTAAGTTGTCATGAATTAGTGGTGATATGGATTATTTTGAGAACAAAATTAAGGCGGAAATATAATAAGTAAATACATAGATATATTTCCAGAAACACAAAGATATAATAATGGACAATTTTTATTAATGAAAGAAACGTACATAAACTGTAAAAATGGCGAGTGATGGCTACACTTATTCGCAAGAAGATGATGTTTACAATGAGGCTACAAATTCCTTTTTAACATAAAGAAAATACAAAACCCTAACCCCAGAAGACGAAACGCCAAAAGGTTTGCGGGCCCCAAGGGGGTAGTTGATACGTCAACTTCCCGAGGGCATAAATTTTGCATACGATCTCTGTTTGGGGTGCTCAATACCTCATTGGAAAGGTGTAGTTGAGGAGTACACATTTTATTCATCCTAGAACATTCCAATAGATATTATTTGGGTGTTTTCGTGCCCAGAAAATTTTGTTAGACGTCTCAAAATGGCCTCAGAAGTTCAGGACCCGAAAAAATGTAGAAAAACTGCCAAAATGGAAAACCCATGTTTTGAGCCAATGGAATAGGTGGGTGGCCACTGATATCCATTTGTATCAATCCTTCCCCTTTAGGAACCTTGGTGATATTCTTTCCTTGTTGTAGAAATTCTCTTTCTTAGCTTGTTGAAGGTTGTTATGAACCTATTGCTGGAGGGGTTGGATCTGTTCAACCGATCTAGTTGCATGATCTGCCCAACTGTGTGAGGAATATGTCGGTGAAGATGAATCATGAGGAGTATGAAGGGCGTTGTTATAAATTTTCTTGATTGGATAGTGTGGAAGCACCCCTGTAGGTGAAGCAACAATATTTTTGTGCCCTTCTACAATATGCTTCTGCTGGATAGAAAGCTCTTGGGCCAATGATGCAGTGGTTACACCTTCTGAATAGATCGTGAATAGGATAAAATTTGTAGTATGAGGGATTACTTTGAGGCATTGTTTATTGTGATAGTAGTCGAAACTACCTCTGGTATCTTGTAGAGATGACCCCCTAGAGTAGAAATGACGCTACAGGGTTGAGACTCATAAACAACATGATGCTTCCACATATATGGATGGCCTAATAGAACATCACATACTGATAGTGGGGAAACATCACACAATACCTCATCCTTGAAGGGATTGATGTCATATGAAAGGTGACAGTGTTGGCTAACAGAAATATTTCATCCATGGTGAGGCCACCTGATGTTGTTTGGTTGCGGGTGTGGTGTTGTTGGAAAATCCAAATTCTTGATGACCTCTGTTGAGATTAGGTTCTTCTCGCTTGTGCTATCAACAATAAAATGCAGTGGGGTTACCTTCACCCACATATGTGAATGGAAGAGGTTCTCCTACTCCTTAGGATCACCTGGTTCTTCTAGTTGGATTGTTGTGGTTGCGACAATAAAAGTGGGTTCTGCATCAATGATTTGTATTTTATTATTTTTTGAATCAGAGTCCAAGTTGAAGCTCGACCACCAATTATTGTTTTGAGAGACATTGATCCATGTTGTGCCAAGGTATTTTGTGGAAGTCACAACACTTCCCAGTGTCCTTCTTCATCTTCCTATTACCCTTATTTTCCTATGGCTTGGACTAATTGTGTTGAGGTTGATTGTTTTTGAGTTAGGGATGCCTTTACCATACTTTGGTTGTTGCGGCTTTGCAAACCCAAATTCCCCCTTGTTATGTTGCTTAAACTTCTAATCCATTTTGACAACATATCGATAAGTGTCTCCCAATGATGAGATGTACATAAACTCCATTTCAGTTTGGATGTACCTATGTAGAGCCCCACGGTATTTTATAACCAAATGTCACTCCGAGTATTTGATACCCATATTGGTGTGCAAGGTATGGAAGGTATTTGTGAACTCCGACACTATTTGTCCCCTCTCTTGATGAAACATGGTCCATCTCATGTGTTGGTCATCATAGTTTCCAACATGGTAATATTTCTCCTTGAATGCATCCATAAAAAAACCCCAAGTGGGTTGAGACACAAATATTCCAGACTCCTCTATGGAATTATACTCCTAGTAAGTTTCCCACCAAATTTCTACATGGGGGACAACCTTAAGGAGCGTGAAGGTGATATTTTATCTATCGAAATTTTTTTGGGCAAAGAAATAACCTTCTAGCAGATTTAACCACTTTTATAAAGCATCTACATCGGTCTAACCTTCAAATATGAGAATATCAAAATTAAATTGTACCTTGAATGGGGAAACATCTCCAAAGTGAATTCTTGACGAAGACACACCTGCTATTGTTGGTAATCATTGAAGGATTTGGGAAAAATTCTCCAACATCTCATTCCTCTGTCGCGTGAGGGCCTCCATGAGAAACAACTTGATAGGATCTTATGCTACATCATCTCTCTTTTATTCTACCATGGGAGTCCACTTGGGTTGGAGAAAGCAATTGTCCTCAAGAGAAACTATATCGATATCCAACTCTTTATACCCTCACCTTGTCGGGGATATGCACTAAGAAATGACAAAGAGTATCCCGCTCTGATACCACTGATCTATATTATTTTGAGAATGAAATGAAGGAGGAAGTATAATAAGTAAATACATAAATATATTTCCATAAACACATACATACAATAATGCAAAATCTTTATTAATGAAATAAATGTACATAAACTATAAAAATACAGAGTGAATGAACTCGCTAGAATGGTGGAAGCTTATCTCTGATAAGAGATGTGATGGCTACACTCATTTTCAAGAATATGATGTTTACAATGAAGCTCCAAATGAATTTTTAACATAAAGAAAATCCAAAACCCTAACCCCGAAAGACAAAACGCCAAAAGGTTTGTGGACCCCGATGGGGGTAGTTGATACATCAAATTCCTGAGGGTGTAACATTTGGATACGATCTCTGTTTGGGGAACTCAATACCTCGTTGGAAAGGTGTAGCTGAGGAGTACACATTTTATTTGTCGTAGACTATGCCTTTAGATTTCGTCTAGGCATTCTCGTTCCTAGAAAACATTGTTTAAGGCCTCAAAATGGCCTCGTAAGTTCAGGACCCGAAAAAGTGTAGAAAAACTACCAAAATGGACAACCCATGTTTTGAGCCAATGGAATAGGTGGGTGGCTACCAATATCCATCTGGATCAATCCTCCCCCCTTAGGAAGAAGTGGTCCCCATTGTTTCAATTTTCCATGGGAGATGGGGAAATGTTTGTTGAATCTGAACCTTGGTGAGTTGCTTGCCTAGCTGCAAAAGTTGTCTTGCTTAGCTTGTTGAAGGTTGTCATGAACCTATTGTTGGAGGGGTTGGATCCATTCAACTAATCTAGATGTATGATTTACATGAGTGTGATAGGAATCTATCGGTGAAGATGCAACATGAGAATTAGGAAGGGCTCTATTATAAGTTTGCTTGATTGGACAGTGCGAAAGTACCCCCGTAGGTGAAGAAACAATATTTTTGTGCCCTTCTACAATTTTCTTCTGCTGGATAGAAAGGTCTTCATTCGAGGTTGTAGTGGTTGAAGTGTCCTTCTATTCACCTTTTGACCAGATCATGAAGAGGCTAAACTTTGCGGTAAGAGTGAGTACTTTGTAGCACTGTTTTGTAAGGACAGTAGTCGAAACAATCTCTGGAATCATGTAGAGCTAACCCCCGAGAGTAACAAAGATGCTACGGGGTTGAGACTCATAAACATCATGAAACTTCCACATATATGGATGGCCTAATAGAACATCATAGACTTCTAGCGAGGCAACATCACACAGTGCCTCATCCTTGAATGGCTTGATGTCGTAGGACAGGTGACACTGTTGGCTGACACAAACATCTCGACCCTGGTGAAGCCACATGTTGTTCTATGGATATGGGTGTGGTGTTGTTGGAAAATTCAACTGCTTGAATACCTCTGCTAATATTAGGTTCTTTTGGCTTCCACTATCAACAAAAAAATGCAGTGGGGTCCCCTTCACCCACATCTGTGAATGGAAGAGACACTCCCCCTCCTCATGATCCTATGGTTATTCCAGTTGGATTATTGTGGTCATGATAGTAGCAATGGGTTCTACATCAATGATTTGTTTCCTTTTATCATTTTCTAAATCATAGTCCAAGTCGGGGTTCGACTCTGTTTCTTTGAGCTCGAACACCAATGAATATTTTTAGGGACATTCATTGGTGTTGTTCCAAGGGATTTTGCGGAAGTTACACCACTTCCCAGTGTCCTTCTTCATCTTCCTATTACCCTTATTTTCCTGTGGCTTGGAATAGTTGTCTTGAGGTTGACTATTTTGTGAGTTAGGGATGCCTTTACCATAATTTGGTTGTTTTGGATTTGCAGACCCAAATTTATGCTTTTTCTGCTGCTTAAATTTATTATCAATTTTGACAACATATGGATAAGCGACTCTTAGTGATGAGTTGTATAGAAACTCCATTTCGGTTTGGATGTACCAGATGTCACTCAAAGTCTTTGATACCCAGCTTGGTGCGCAAGGTATGGAAGGTATTTGTGAACTCTGACACTGTTTGGCCCCTCTCTTGATGTATTGTGGGCCATCTCATGTACTGGTCATCGTAGTTTCCAATAGGGTAATATTTCTCGTTGACTGCATCCATAAAAAAATTGCAAGTGGGATCAACCCCAAATATTCCAGACTCCTTTGTGGAATTTTTCTCCCAGTAATTTTCTCACCAATGTTTGACATGGGGGACAACCTCAAGGATCGAAAAGGTGATCTTTTCTCTATTGAAAAAATTGTGGACAAAGAAACAACCTTCTAGTATATTTAACCACTTTTCCAAAGCATACGCATTGATATAACCTTCAAATACAGTAATATCAAGATTAACTTGTAACTTGAATTGGGCAGTGTCTCCAAAGCGACTTCTTGACAAAGAGATGCCTGCTATTGTCAGTAATCATTGAAGGATTTGGATAAAATTCCCCAACATCTTGTTCCTTTGTTGCATGAGGGCCTCTGAAAGAAATAACTTGATAGGACCTTCTACTCCTTCATCTCTATTTTCTTCCTCCATGAGGGGCCACTTGGGATGTTGAGAGTTGTTTTCCTCAATATAAACAAGCTTGAGACCCAACTCTCTATACCACGACCTCGTCAGGGACATGCACTAAGAAATGACAAGGAGTAGAATGCTCTAATACCACTGATCCAGATTATTTTGAGAATGAAATGAAGGTATAAATATAATAAGTAAATACAAAAATATATTTCCAGAAACACAGAGATACAATAATGCACAATTTTTATTAATGAAAGAAATGTACATAAACTATAAAAATACAGACTGAATGAACTCACTAGAATGGTGACAACTTATCTATGAGAAGAGATGTGATGGATACACTCATTCGCAAGAAGATTATGTTTACAATGAGGCTCCAAATTCCTTTTTAACATAAAGAAAATCCAAAACCCTAACCTCGGAAGATGAAACACCAAAAGGTTTTTGGGCCTCGATTGGGGTAGTTGATACGCCAACTTCTTGAGGGAATAATGTTTGCATACGATCTCAGTTTGGGGTGCTCGATACCTCATCGAAAAGGTCTAACTAAGGAGTACACATTTCGCTTGGCCTAGAAAATGCCTCCGATTATCAATTGGGCGTTGTCGTGCCCAGAAAACACTGTTTAAGTCCTCAAAATGGCCCTAGAAGTTCAGGACCCGAAAAAGTGTAGAAGAACTGCCAAAATGGAAAACCCATGTTCCGAGCTAGTGAAATAGGTGGGTGGCCACCGATATCAATCTAGATCAAGTGTCTTTCAAAAACCACTTTTTATATACCCATAACATATATTTATGTTGAAGGCATCTAATTAGGGAGGAACATCTTTCAATACTAAGTCATCCTATACTATAGTGGCTTTGAAAAACTACTTTTCTCATTCACCTATCCTCTATGAATGAGCTTCACAACTCTTCTCATAGATAGGATCTATATACATATGAATTAGCAAACATCTCATCGATGATATTTAAAGCTTGTTTTCAATAAATACCAATCACCAACTTGTTGAATCCAATCCAATCCAAACAACATTACTTCTCATTATGGACAACGACATTGAGATGGGCCAAGAAAAATGCCACTTTGGCATCCATACCAACATATCATTGATACTAATAGAATTCTTACACTTGAAATTGCTAAATGATTTTTGTTGTTTATAGAGGTTTTAGTCATCCTACAGATCTCCTTGGAAACACCAATTTTAATATCTTCCCCTCCATTCAACAAAGACTACATTAGCTCCTCCATGCTAATTCCCTTCTCACCTCCATCATTCACAATGAAGGAAAACAAAAATTTCTCACCTTACAACTATCCACCATAGAGTATGTGTTGTCCTTGATGTATTGTCCTTGAGGTTCTTCCCACTTGGGGCATAAAGTGTAGGAAAAATTTCTATGTCATTCTAGACATTTGAGTTGGCTCTCAAGTTAGAGGGGTAGTATCCTTGATGAATCACATATTATTTTCGAATGCACAAGCGAATGCACAAGCTAAGTTTCAAGAAGATAGCACCGTTGTAGCCTCAAAAAACTAAAAGGAGTTTTGAGTTATAGTTTTGGGAGTGACTAGGAAGACAAACAACACATGGATTTAACACATTTTTTCCATATGAATGAACTTTTGAACTATATGCATCATAGTTTGATTTTGCATGACAAATAATCCATGGAAAATAGATTTACAATTAAGGGAGGGTTATTTATGAATTTTTTTCCATGATTGCAAACTCCAAATAACAAACTTATTAGGCATTTAAATAGATCCAACAAGTTTTAATGAATGCCCATGAAGCAAATAGACACATTCAATTCAAGATCAATGGCTAGAACTTTATTTTATCAATGAAGTAGAGACAATAACTAATTTACATAAGGATTTTTCCATTAATGAACATGAGATAGAAAAAGGCACCAAGGGTTGGGATGACTTAGCTCTGTTATGAGTTTCTCCATATACCCATTGCATTGAAAAAAGTTCCCAAGAAGAAAGGAAATTTCATTGGTGGGTTGATTCACTTCTATTCTTTTCCATTCCTTACAAACTAGGGTATATTGTCATAGGAGGCTTGATTCACCATCGGTGCTATGACATTCTCCATTAAACTCTCTTCTAGAGTGGAATACATTGGGTCCTACGAGGGAATCAAGTCTCTCTCTCTTGAGTCAATATGGCATCTAGGCTCATACAATGATTACAATATGCCTCTTGGACATGCATGGATAATGAGAATGGAGAAAAAAAAGAGGAGAATAAGATTTATTTGTTTATGTAGAAAGGATGGTACTACATGCAAATCCTTAGTTCTAATGGCCTTCTTTGTTTTTAATCTTCCCTCCTCTATTCTTGATTTGAACTTTTGATCCTTTACATTGAGAAAGCTTTATTTATTATAAACTATTTAAAGAGATACATGAGCCCCAAAATTAGGTTATAATACTTTCTTCCTCCCCTAATGAGAATGTTTGTTTTGTGCTCTAGTCAAATTTAGTTAGAAGAGAAGTTTTTATTCAACTTAACTTAGCCTCTTATGTTGTTGATTTGAAATTTTGATCCTTTACAATGAGAAAGTTTTTTTATTATAAATTGTTGAAAGAAATATGTTAGCCCCAAAATTGGGTTAGAATACTTTCTTCCTCCCCCAATGGGAATGCTTGTTTTTTTCTTTAGTCAAATTCAGTTTGAAGAGAAGCTTATATTCAACTTAACTTAGACTTTTGCCAAAACTGTGGCCAAATTTGAGGTCGATTTGGTGCCTTACTCCCACTATTGTATTTCTTTGTACGATTACACCAACACTTTTGAAGTGGGTAGGAATGGACTCTTAATCTCATTTTACCTCATATAATACTTCCTTACACTTTCTTAATGCTAATACCCACTTACATAATTCTAAGAACCTTATCCCCAAGTAAAATAATGAATTGATTTAGGAGAAAAATAAGTGGCTTTGATGTTAATTTGGTTTTCTTGGCTTTCACAACTTGGTTGTACTGGTGCTTTATAATGTGCAAGAGTAAAAACCAAGACCTCTTATAAAGTCTAAATGCAATTTATACTTTTTTTTAATATCTCATTTTACCTTGATAATATATCACTAGACCCGCCTAGTCTTAATAAAGAAACTCTATGAATAACCAAGGGCTAATATGATCTTCCCTTAAGGAGTGCAACATAAATCTTAAGTCGTTCTTTTTAATGGATAAGTTGTTGTTGTATTCCCTTCCTTTAGTCATAGTAGTGCATTTGGAATGGACGAGAATGGGATCTTCACCTCTTACCTTTTATTAAACCCATTTTTTATTTTTAATATTAAATCACTATAAACTTAGCACTAAACTCACTTACTTATTAGTGTTAAAATTCCTTTTTCGAAAATCACTTTTGTAAAAGGGCATTTTGACGGTAATATAATAGTTGAACACCCATAATATTTGAACACCCCAAAGAGGCTCATCAAAACATCTCATGTATTTGCTAGTTTGGATGGGAGAAAATATTTATAAAAAATAAAGAAAATATTGAATGCATGTGAAAAATGAAGCTGGCACCATGAAATTACTTATACCCACCATTTTTTAGTTCAAGCAAGGAACCTCGCCTAGTGAATATGCGTGGTAGGGAGAAATAGGAGCCATTCATGAAAATGTAGAACTAAGCTCCCCACTTGCTTCCATTGGGAAGAATGCGGGGACAATAGACGGTAGAGATGTTGGAGTTTAATGTTTACATTTGTGTAATAAAGTCACATTCTATATGTGACTAAGTGAATAATTATTTATAGGAGTTGTGAGAGGATGGTTGAAATATTCTTTCAACTACTTTCTTTAAAATATGAGTTAGATAGATCTCATAACAAATTTTGAAATCTATATAATAGAGTTGTAGCATTGTAATTGTAACAATGATTCATAATAATATAAAGTGTGAAGTATTCATTGTGTATTTCGTCTTTTGTTTTGCTGTATTCATTATTTTTTTTCATGGTATTAGAGCTAGGACAAATTTGACTCTGTATCTGAGGGGTTTGAATATGAGTTCATTGTAAAACTTGTAGTTGTAGGATTAGAGTAGCATAGGTGTGTGGAGATTTATGTCTTTTGTTAGAATATTGTAGTAATAACTATGTAGGGATATAAAATGGTTGATATTCTTATTAGTTTCTCTGTGCATAAGTTTGAATAAGGGTGCCTCCATGTACTACAGATAGAGTTGTTGGCTTTGATTGAAGGAATTGTGATCGGTGAAGGAGTCTAGTATGCACATATATGAAACTATGTATGGTTGCAGTGACTTGTACATGGCATAATTTCTAGACGTCTCTGACTGTGAATCATGAACCACTAGATGAAAACAAAATATATTCCCCACAGTATCTATGTTACAGATTGACAACGTGGTGTGACACTCTTCACTCATTGAGATTGACACCTTTGGATCTTCCTTCAGGAAGGTCAATAGATGCATCAATCTATCTTATGAAGTGTAACCAAATATGAGCAAGTTTGTTTCACTGATTTTCTTCTCTAAGTTTTTTGTTTCTCTCTCTTTCATGTTTCTTCTCTAATTCTGTTGAATATTCGTAGCGTGGAGTAGCCTTTATACACTCAAAATCGATCCCCACTTAGATCAAATGGTAACGACCATTGCAGAAAAGAGTTAGCTCATGCCTCAGGTTATGTATTATCATGGCCTTCTGTACATAGTTTGTTGTGGAGTCCAATTTCGATCTTCTCCTTTTTGACAAGTTGGAAATCTATTTTCTCAAGGGGTAGTGTCACACATTGTGCACTCTTGTGAGCAACATTTCCATACAATTCCTAAACTAGGTAGAGAGCAACCAAAGGTTAATAAAATGAAGTATTTTCATACTCAGAGGGGGACAATTGAACACAATAAGAAATATTTCAAGTTTGTTATGTGTCTATTCAAGGATATAGCTTGGAATTTCCACAGAGTCACACAAACGAATGTTAAGGGAAATATACATTTTGTGAACTTTATATTGTATGAGAAAGAGTCTATCAATAACGGGCTGAATTTTGAGGATTTTCATCAGATATTTATGATGATGGGTCACATAGCCTATTGTCTCAAGTTTATTATAAGAGATGAATCCATCACTGAAGATCCATTGGATTTTGATGATGGTGATGATTTCAATGAAGTAGCATAATATTTCACAGTTTAAGAGGCTTGCACATTGAAGACATGAAGGGATGTAGTGGAAGATAGATAGTTGTTCAAATAGTTTGGGATGTTGGAGGATCAAGGAAACTATACCTCATTCGGGTCATAATATATACATGTGGGTATTGTTATCCAATAGTTCAAGGGAGATCTGAGATATGGAAGTTTGACATCATACCTTTATGAGGTTTATGCGGAATTTCAAGTGCTAATGATGTCTAATTGATGCACGGAAACTTGGGTCACAACTGGGAGACTATACCTTTTGGTGGAATAGGGAGTAGCGTGAAGGAGTCTTACTTGTCCAAGAAATGTTTTCAAAAGATGAAGCTTCGAATATGATTGGCTCTATTTTTAGTCAATGTTGCTTGTTTCTTTTTCCATTAATGTAAGCCTTAAAGAGGGGGTGTTGGATTTTAATGCTTACATTGGTTTAATAAAGTCACATTCTATAAGTGAAAAATTAGTAAGAGGAGTTGTTAGAGGATGGTTGAGATATTCTCTCAAACCCTTTCTCTAAAATATGAATAAGTTAGATCTAATAACAAATATTAAACTCTATATAATGAATTTTCATCCTTGTAATCATAACAATGATTCATAATATAAAGTGTGAAGTATTATGTGTGTATCTCTTGTCTTCTATTTTGCTGCATTCTCCATTTTTTTTTCCAGTAGAGGCTTCTTGTATATACCACATTCTTAAAATAACATAATAAATCAAATTATACACAATATACATAAGATGTGAGTATGGAGAACTCCAAAAGATATAATAGAAATGAATTACACAATAACTTCTTAAAGAATATGAGAAGCTCCTCCAAATAACCTAAGTAAAACCACACAACCAAATCATATATCAATGTCTCAATACTGACTATATTGATCTCTATACATCCCTATTCTCATTCATTGCATGTGTGGGCCCTTTGTTAGGTCAATCCCTATTACATATACATTTAACCATATGTATGCCTCCTTGAGTTCTTATCACAATACCTTGTTTCAAAAAGTTTTAACCTCAAAGCTTTGTAGTTAAGGGTTTTACATGTAATGAAACCAAGTAATATGATTTACTTATAGTTCTACTCTATTTCCACCATTGATGTTGATCTATCCATCCAAATTCAATTATTTTATGTCTTAATCCTTGGTAGCTAGTCATTGCATAATTTTATTTCCTTTGATTTCATGTGTTGTTGTGAATTCTCCAATTCTTTGTTGTCATAGATCTTAGATAATATCTTGGAAAATCATGGTTCTTCGATGCCTTGTTCCATAAATATGGTTGGTTATTTTATCTTCTTCCTTGATACTATCGCTATCAATATTAGTGTCTTTCTTAGAAACTTTCAAGGTAATGAGGATGTCGATATGGTTTTTCCTTTGATGGTTTTTCTTCATCCTGCATACCCATATCATCAGTCTTATTTTAAGAGACAATGACATCCTCTATCCTTTGTGCATGGTATTTTCTTACTCTATCTTTTGAGATAATACCATCATAATTGACATATACACCCTCGAGCTGGAGCTCAACTTCTTCAAGTATATTTTGGTGGCCTTCTTGAATATTGTCTTCCTTCTCCTTTTGAAGTTGCAATGCGATGTCATCCATCGAATTCTCATGTCCTTCTTAAATTCTAGATTGCATTTATGATTTTACCTCACTATTTAGGGATTCTTCAACATTCTTTCAATTGTCATTTTCAAGTCTTTTGGTAATATTATCTTCAATTGTTCTGGTAGTATCTTCATCCTTATTGTTTTGTTCAGATGCCTGCTAATGTTTTTTCATATTCTTAACATCATTAAGTAGGTCTTGATTATGCTTGTGAAACCTTATGATATATTCATATTTCTTTTTCAATTCTTCCCTTGACTCAAAGTCCTTTTCCCACTTTCTGTTGCTATCATTTTCTTGTTTTAATTTCTGAAACTTGTTCATCAATGCCTAATTAATGGATTATATCTTGGAAAACTCATCACTTTTGATTATAATATCTTCTTTTAGAACTTAATTATCCTTTTAAAATTTGGAAATTTCTTCTTTAACTTCATTTAATTCATCTTCAATTTATGCATCACCTCCATTTTTGTATCCTTGCTCCATTTATTTGAGAAGAGTTTTTAAATTATTCTCATGTGGAGTAGAGTCTAGTATATTCATGAAGGATTTTATACCACTTATAAGCTCCACATTGGAAAAGAATACTTGCCCCAAAAGAAATTATAACATTTTTCTTTACCATCCTCAACCATTCTATAGGATCAATCTCATCTTCATCTCCACTAAATGTAGGTATTGCCATTCTATAGGATTATTAATTGGGTTCTAACAAAGATCTCAACTTCTAGACCCAATATATTAACAAAAATGATCCCAAATAATTGTGATCATTTTCCCAATATTTTATCCCATGTTTCCTCTTTCCAATGTCTTTTGAATCACCTCAATTAAACATCCCAATCACAAGTATGCTAATTTTGACTTAACATACCTTTTGAAACCCCAATTTGGGGACTATACCATTGGCTAACCTTCAACCTATCACAACTTCACCAATTATAATCCTCTATGACTAAAATTTCTATGGTGTATACTTTGAGATGTTTATTCAAGCTCTCAATGATCTCATTGAATTTAGACCTTCTTAGAGAAAGTTATTCTCACATTAACAGAACTTGTTGTTTTTTCCCTATTTCAGGAGAGTGAACTTGTATGGACTACCATGTCACAAATACTTTACTTCAAAGTCTAAAATTTGGAACTGAAACACCCTAGCCTATCTTATTTCCATTAAAACCAGTGGCACATGACTAGGAACTTGGTATATTTAGATGTAGTTTTTTTACTGAGAACACTTGTTTGAGATTAGTTTCAGGACCAGTCAAAAAAATTGAATTCCACAACATGTACTTTGAAAGTATAGCAAATTGTTTTTTGAAAATATGACCCAATGTAATTTTCTATGTCTTATGTTCACCCTAACAATTTACCTCATTGAAGATAACCTATTTGTTTTTTAGAGAGAAAATAGTAACATGATTCATTTGAAGGAGCCAAACCCAAGGATCGTCTTCTCCGATACCAAATATTATATATCGAATCCCTAAAATAACATAATAACACAGAGTACACACAATGTACACAATATGTAAGTGTGGAGAACATTTCCAAAAGAGATAATAGAGGTGAGATATACAATAAATCCTTAAAGATTAGGAGAAACTCCTCCAAATAACCCAAGTACAACCACATAACCAAATAATATGTTCATGTCTCAATAATAACTATATTGACCTCTCTCTTTATATATACCTACTCTTATTCATTACACATGTGGGCCCTTTATTAAGAAAACCCTTATTACATATATATTTACCCTATCACATACACTTTAACCCCATGTATGCCCCCCTTGGGAGGAATATATCAACTGTAGAGGTTTTAGGGCCTTGGAACCTGACCTCTTGCCTATGGAACTCTACCAACATGTGTAGGGAACCCATTTTATTTTGGAACTCGAAACTACACAATTTACCACTATGAAGCTATAAAGAAGAGGTGGAGATATGAAAACTAAATTTTCAAATTTAGGAGGTTAAGATCCACTTTGAGAGATGAAATTGTATACATCACATAACCTCATAGATGCCAACAACTTTCGTTGAGGGTTTCATTAATTATTGACAGTGCTATGCAAATTTTGTTGTTGAAAATCCACAAAAAATTTCTTTGCAAAAAATACATCTACAATTTTCTCTCGTTGTGATTTTTTTGGAGCATGGAAATTGAGACAAATAATCCTTGAGCCCAAACTTAAGAAATTTTGTCTCCATTTGTATTTTAGGCCAAAACAATCAATAAATGAACACATGAGTGTGGTTTATATTCATGAATTTTTTTCCACCTGTGTGCTTTGCTTGGGGCTGAACAAAATGTGTCATATGTAGCCTATGTTCTTATCAACAATATCCTAAAATGGTTTCTCAATTGGTAGGATTGTGAGAGAGAACTCTCCAGTTGAATTTTGCATAGAAAATGCCTAAAAAAACATTAAAATTGTGTTCTTCCTTGGTTCATTAGATTCATACCACTCTATCACATGCATATGAAATTAGAGTGATGCATTTCCAAACAAAATCCATATTATACACATATGTCTTTCCAATGAATGGTTGCATGGTATCTTTTGATGTCTCTCTAATGTACCATTTTAACATAATAATAAACTAGGCATTCTGGTGGGATTTTTTAATAGTTGTGTTTTATACTTCTATAGATCACAATTGAGTTTTGCAACTCCATGATGCTCAATGACCTTAAAATTATCATTGAGCTAGTCCTTGCCTTCAAATACATCATTATGCCAGTATGCACAATTTGGATTGAAGTGGGTCCCATCATGTTCTTGTACTTCTAGAGTTTGGAATTGAAATATGCTAGTTCCATGATGATCAATTACCATAAAAACCTTGTACAACCCACACTACGCACCCAAAATATTCATTTAGTCAGTAACATTAGTTTCACCCAAGGTGGGTGCCACAAGAAAAAACCATTTTTCACACTTCTAAAGCTCAGAATTGGATTTTGTTACTCCATGATGATAAATGACCCCAATAAAGTTGTCCAAGCCACTCTTTGCATTCAAATATGTCATTTGGTTGATATGCGTAATTTGACCAATAATGGGTCCCACAAGGAAAAAATAGTTTTCGACAGATGGAAACAAGATGTTTAATAAACACCTAACAAAAAATATTTCAAATGATCCTCAATGTTTTTTCCCCTTAATTACATTGTAAGGAGTTTCCCTCTCCAACTTGTATGTTTTTTGTTTTCCTTTTAATTGTATCATGGTCATTGGATATACTTGATGTCCATGGATCCTATCTCGTTCATCCACCTACAATATGTCACCATTTCCTCTGCCAACTCCTTTCAACAATTTTTTGCATTTATACTTCATTTGTCCTGTTGGAGACCATTGAGTCCACATGTTCTACTATTCTCCACTTTTCCTATTTCTTTGTGTTTCCTTCTTAAACCATTTGTTTTTTCAAAAAAACTTTGTCATCGATGGCCATTTGTCCCACTGATCTGGCAGTTGCATGATTCCCCTATGATATGATCTTATTAACGTATCCTACCATATATGATCTGCTATGTTTTCCCTATGGCTTCACCTATTTACAATGCCCCCAATTATAAACAGTGGATACTAGATATCTCCTAATTGGGCATTCTCAACACACAAATGCTACTCGTCAAACGAAATATTCTTAGGAACAAGGGTCTCAAGAGTTTTTAAGCTCTATAAAATCCCATAACAATGGAAATATAGTGCTTAGGAATAGTAACCCATTCCACATATTTTCATGAGGAGATATTACTACTTTGAATTTGTTTTCAACGAAGAATCCATTGAACATGGCTATCAATGAGGAAACTAACAACAAAAGCGTGTTTGGAAGAAGCAATGGAATTCCTTCACTAGTGAGTTGAGAGAAGAGGTGTAAGATACCCAACCCCATAACACTGTTAAGATGGTGGGGTGTACAAGATTTTCACATTTTCCCACTAAATCACTTTTCTTAAACTCAATTTTGATACCAATTCTGAGTTCATAGGTAGATTCTTCTCCTTGAGACATTTCCAACGACTATACTCTTTCTCAATTCCAAGCTTGGACCAACAAGTTATGACCTTCTAAATTTCTCACGCATTTTCAATTTCTTGTGTCAGCATGCCTAAGTTAGATCCCTATTGGCGTGGCACAACATGTGCCACCTATACCATTAATGTATCAAAACTACCTTAGCTCATTGATACAAACTTGTCTTGAGGTGATGATGATATAGTTTCATTTCACTATCGATGGCCTATATTTCTGCAAACATCGACGATAAGTATATTGATGTTCAATTCATTGGAGGGTTGTTACATATGGTATCAGAGAAGGGTTCCACTCTATGACACTGAACTCGTTACAAATTCCAATGCATTTGTTTAATTAAAGATGTAATTACTAATATAAGTTGAAAATGATTTTATGCAGGTATCATGGTTAGAGGATGGAGAATGAGTAGACATTGGGGTGCAGGAGGAAGAGGTATGCCTCCTCCAAGTACACCCACACCCGAGGGATGTTTTCCATAGGGAGAAGAGAATACTATCAAGCAGGTGCATGTTGCAATGGACGATGCCATGGGTATAATGAGGTATTTTCAAATGATTTCATAGGCACTGATAAATTGAATTGATCATGATGAGGGAAGAGGATATGCACCCAATGAGGGTTCACATTTCCCTTGTGTAGCTAGTAGTAGTGTTCAGAACTCGAGAAGGTAAAATTTCCCGAGTTATGGGGTTCCACGAACGGTTTATCCATCGAATCTTGGTTGGAGAATATGAAAATGTGTTTTTCATTGTGCGATTATACCTCCAATATGAAGGTCTGCATGGTGATTTTCCATCTGAAAGGGAGTGCACTTCTTTGGTGGAAGACACTCTTACCACAACTAAATTTCTCCATTAAAGACATTTATTGGGAATTGTTTGAGGATGATTCTGAGAGAGGTATATATGTGATGAATTCATTGAGCACCATCTTAATGAACTCAACTCTTTACGACAAGGTATTCTTACAGTACCTGAGTATGAGGCTATATTTATGGAATTGCTCAGATATGATCCACACCTGAACACTGAAAAGTTAAAGGTGAATAAGTTTGTATTTGGTATCAACTACAATATTCATGCTAAGGTGAGGATTTTTATGCCTCATACTTTGCATGTTGTAGTACATAAATATTGCATTGCTCAGGAGGAATTGAAAAGTAGAGGTCAGGGTAGAAATCCTTCCAAGCAGACAGGACAAACTCCACTTAGAGCATCGCAGTAATAGACACCAGTTGGACAGATTTATGGGAATCCTGATAACCCCAAAGGACCTGTATTTACTACACCCCACATACATGATACCAATCAGAGGACTATATACATAGAACCACCACAACATAAACCATGTCGTCCTTAGCAACAACAATAGTACATATATGTTCTGTAGAACAAATTAGAGCCTCAAAACCCTAGACCAACAGATGTTTTCTCTGGACCAACCTTAAGAATGGATGTTGGACTTGTGGATAACCCCACTATCAGAGATATTGTCCTATCGATAAGGAAAGAGATATTGGATTTTTAGTACAAACTATAGTAGCAGATACGGGCAAGGCCCATAGGATTCATGCAACGGTGAATAAACACTAGGTCAAACATCAATCTACAATGTTAGAGACTTTAGGTATGATATCAGATCACCAATTTAGTATTTTGATAGATCCATGAGCTACTGAGAGTTTTATATCTAGTTCTATGCTCAAAAGAATTAAGGTGAAGGCATTTGAACAAGACGAGTTTAGATATGTAGAATTGGCATCGAGAGCCAAACAAAAAAGTTGGAGGAAAGGTTAATGACTGTAAAATTAATTTGGGTGAATTCATCGCTAGTGTAAACCTTTTTGTCACAACCTTGGGATCCTACGACATTGTGATTGGAATGGATTGGTTAGAATTGCACAACGCAATACCTAACTGTAAGACAAAAATATTAACTTTAATTGATTATTTGGGACATAGTAGAGTAATTGTAGGAAGAAACCAAGGAGTGTCACTAAGATTTATTACTTCCCTACAATTGAAGAAAAATATGTGCAAAGGATGTAAGTTGTATTCCATATTAGCTATTGATGAAAAGGGTAAAGTGAAAAGATTGTAATATTTTCGAGTAGTATCGGAGTTTGTTGATATTTTTCCTTAGGAACTACCAGTTATACCACTGAAAATAGAATTGGAATTTACTATAGATCTAAAACCTGAAACAAAACCAATTGCAAGAATGCCATATTGAATTTCGACACCTGAATTACAAGAGTTAAAGATGCAATTGGAGTTATTAGATTTGGGACTTATATGTCCAAGTGTATCACTGTGGGGTGCACCAATAATTTTTGTAAGAAAGAAGAACAGATCGTGGAGGCTTTGCATTGAATATCATCAATTAAACAAAGCCATAATCAAGAACCAGTACTCGTTACCGAGAATCGATGACTTATTTGATCAAATGAAGGGGGCGACGATATTTTCAAATATTGATTTGAGATTAGGATATCACCAATTGTGAATCAAAGAGGAAGACATTCCTAAAACATCGTTTAAAACAAGATTTGGACATTACGAATTTATTATATTACTGTTTGGATTGAAAAATGCCCTGGGTGTATTCATGAGTTTAATGAATGGGATGTTTCGTGAGTACCTGGACAATTTTTTACATGTATTTATTGAAGATATATTATTATACTCTCGAAAAAAAGAGGAACACGATGAACAACTGAGATTAGTTTTGCAGTTATTAAGAGAAAACAAGTTGTATGGAAAGTTGTCGAAATGTTCTTTTTATCAGACGAAGATTCATTATTTGGGACACATTATTTCTGGAGAAGGTATAGCTATGGATCCAACAAAGGTAGAAGCTATTATGGAATGGCCAACACTGATGAACGTGAAAGAAGTACGTATTTTTATGGGATTAGCAGGTTACTATCGATGCTTCATAGAAGGATTTTCAAAAATATCAAACCCAATTACGGAACTGCAAAATAAGAATAAGAAATTTGTATGGTCAGAGAAATGTGTTGAAGCATTTCAAAATCTTAAGGAATTATTAACAACAACACCGATATTTAAAGTTACATATATGGACAAGGAATTCTTAGTATGTACAGAGGCATCCAAGGAAGGAATGGGTGGAGTACTAATGCAAGAAGGTTGATTTATCACATATATTTCTAGAAAACTAGGAATTCATGAAGAGAATTATGCAATGTATGATTTGGAATTATTAGCGATTTTTTATGATTTACGAGTTTGGAGAGACTACCTTATCGGATGGAAATTCGAGTTGAAAAATGATCACAGTGGATTGAAACACATTTTTACTTAGAGTGATTTGAATGCACTACAACGACGTTGGTCAGAACTTTCAAGTGAGTATGATTTTGAAATCACATACATTAAAGGAACAATTAACAGAGTAGCAGATGCATTGAGACAAAGACCATGCATTTTCTCAATAATACCTTTAAAATTGAACCTTTGGGAAAATATTTTAGCATTACAGATTGACAACGACTGGTACAGGGAAGTAAAATAAAAAATTGGACAAGATACCATGATGATACCTAGATATGATGTTTACTCTTTGGATAGTGACAGACTATTAAGATGCAATGTAAAAATTTATGTATCACCAAATGATGAAATGAGAAATTTAATTTTGAATAAATCTCATCGAGTAGTGTATATGGCTCATCTTGGAGTCACGAAAATGAAAGTAGATCTTAAACCATTATTATTTTGGAATTGGATGAATTATGATATAGTTAACTATATGGCGAGATGTCTTGAATGTCATCAAGTGAAGGCTGAACATAGACATCCAACGAGATTATTACACCCACGTGCGACTCCTGAATCGAAATGCGAAGTCATATCGATGGATTTTATTATTGGATTTTCATTGACGGAAAGAAGACATGATTTTATCTTTGTAGTCGTCGACAAGTTGACGAAGAGTGCACATTTTATTCCATTTCATATGACTTATCAAGCATCTGACATAGCTAGAATTTTTGTTAATGAAATTGTAAGATTTCATGGTATAATGAGGAAGATAATATCCGATCGAGGATCGGTATTCACTGAACATTTTTGGACTAGTTTCCAAGAGGCTTTGGGTACAAAATTAAATTTTGGTACAACAAACCACCCCGAAACCGATGGATAGATTGAAATAACGAATCAAATTTTAGAACATATGCTTCGATTGTATGTGATGGATCAACATAAATGATGGGAAGAATTTTTACCATTGGTAGAATTTTCATATAATAACAGTTACCATAGTTCAATCAAGATGGAACCATTTGAGTTTCTATATGGACGACCATGTAGGACACCCTTGAGTTGGGATCGACTAGAAGATAGGGTCCTGGTGGGACTAGAAGTGATTCATAAAATGGAAAATCAGTTGTGAACCATAAAGAAAAGGATTAAGGAAGCGCAAGACCGAAAAAAGAGTTATGAAGATGTGCATCATATAGACCGTAGTTATGAGGTTGGTGATAAAGTGTTCTTGCAGGTGAAGCCACATAAGAGTTCGATTAAGTTTGGAAAGGGTGCTAAACTCTCTCCAAGGTTTGTGGGACCTTTCGAGGTTGTAGAATAGAAGGGACCTGTGGCTTACCGATGTTAAATTTTTACTTATACATCTAGCATTTACGGTTCTTCTTTGATATTATAATTATTTAGCACATTAGTTGCATAAATAAGATAACTGAAAGAGAGGAAATCACAAAAAAAATAGAGACACACATATTATCTTGGGAAACCCTCATGGGGGATAAAACCCAACAAAAAATTCCTCAATATAGATAGACCAAATACCGAACAGAAGATCGTCCTCTACTCCTTCACTAGGAAGAGTAGCGAACCACTTAACTAAAAAATACCAAGAGATAGACCAAAACCCTCATTGAAGTCACCCCCAGTTGTAGCTTCTCCTCCAAGACTTGCACACTACAGAGCTAGATGGTGAGTGTGTCCAAATGAGGCACTGGCCTCTCTCATAAATAGTGGTCTGACCAACCTGTAATTAGGTCTGGGTCGATCTATCATTTTACCCTCTTAATTTATAATTAATTGTCAAGGCACAATATGGCCTACTTTTACTAAGGCACAATAGGGCCTAATTAAATATAATATAATAAACTCTCTCTCAGGTAGAATATTTTTTAAAGTTACAATATTTCAACAACCAAATAGCCTTACCTGATTCTTTGACGCGTATGCATGATGTGTTCCATGTTTTCAGTTTTACGTCACTATCTTTTAGATCTGTCACATGTTATTGATTTGAGTTCATTCCAGGTATCAAACAAGGGTGCTCTCATAGCGGAACCAATCCTCATATTGGACCATCACACTCGACAACTATGACGATGATTGGTCGATCAAGTCAAGGTCCAGTGGGACAACTTTAGTCCAAATTATTCCACTCGGGCGGATGCACATGAAATGTGTCAATAGTTTCCTTATTTATTTTGAAAGTTTGATATATAGATTTGTAGCAACTATATTTTTATGGTTTTCATTGTTAGATTGTACAAACTTCAGGACAAAGTTTAAAACAAGAGGGGGTGTATTTAACATCCATATTCATATGCCACTTGTAATGGACCATATGGGAAAAATATAAATATTCCAAATTAATATAATACAATAAGGAATGATAATATACAACTTTCTCATAACTATTCACACTAGGAAATGTTATCCCCATTTTGTGGGATAACTAAGGAGATGTTGTCTCAAGGCCCTCATATTGCATATATGGAGTGTTGAGAGACCACATGAATAACAGTGTCCACTTGCACATAAGGAATCCTTCTCTATCACCACATTATGATCCGTTGTCAGTGCATCCACCACACTAGCCAACTTCTGGAAAGAAGATGGGTCTTTCTCCATGCGATACAAATCAATTATTGTGGTAGGTAATCACCCTAATATTTGAGGCATTTAAATGTGTTGTATTTAAGTTCCTTTTGATTATAGAACGTCTTCTTGGACATTATTCTTTTGACGTTGTTTCACCTTGGTGAGTGTCATATATTTCATAGTAAGTTTCCAACCTTTTGGGAAGGTTTGTGACTAAGGGTACCTTAATGGGTTGTTGTACAATTCCCGATCATACTTACCACTTTCCACTCATTACATTCTCATCATATTTCCCTCTTCTAGGCCCTTTGAATTTAGTGACCCAAGAAGGGAATGTACCTCATTTGATGGGAATAAGGGGTTGGAGGCCCACATGGATTTTTGTTGGCTAAAAAGATAAAAGCATAAATATAGACCTTCCAGATGCTTTACCCAGGGATCCTCGAGAAATCAATGAAACAATTCTTTATAAGAAATGGGGGACCTACAAAAATAAATAGTAGTGAATGTTTAAGGGGTTAGTTGGAGGATGAGAGGTCTCATCACGAGCCAAACTATCATGATCATGGGTATTTAGAGGTATGAAATTACCATCATCTGGTCAGCAAGCCAGGGTAGTGGTTCTCAATTACACAACTGAGAGAAAGAGGGTCTCATCACGAACCAACCTTCTCATTTTTGTGAGGTATTTGTGAATGAAATTTTCCTTATCTAGACACCAAGCCAGGACAGTTGACTTCAACTTTCTCCTTAAAACATGAAAGAAATAAAAAGATAAAGGAAGAGATAAGAGGAAAGAACGACAAGAAGATGGGCTTGGAAAAAGTGCATCACAAATGGAGGTGCCACACACCCTCTACAAAGGCACCCATAAATGAGATAATACAAGTGCTTGTATGTCATGAAATAAATTGACCTATGAAGTCTAAATCCCTTTCCACCTCATCATCCATTACATAACCTTGAAAGGACATCATTGGGACCATCCCCTACTTGAGGGTTTTGTTCTATCCAATAAGACTTTTATGACACCACTCCCATACTTAAACTTGGTCAATTGTATAGGATATTTGAGCATATGTTTAATTTGATGAGGTATTTTTGATGCACATGCTTAGGTGCCTTGTTTATTAGATATGGTTCACACTTGTCATGATATCTTTGACATGAGATCTTTGGAGGGCATACCCTTTTGTTTTGTAGGACCTTTCTTGGTGGTCAGTTTTGGGAGAATAATCCTAGCTTGTGCTTCCATGGGGAAAGAAGCCCACAGGTTGGATGTTATAGGCCCTCATACCGGATCACAGAGACATACATTAGGAGGCTTACATGCAGGGATGATTTTAAGGATGGAAATTTATTTTAAAATGTAGAAACCTTGGCGAATCTTACTAATCCATCATATGCCAACTATAAATGATTGGCGATATTTTTGTAAAAATATTCAAATCTCTAAGGATTTTATATAGTTTTTATAAAATTTTGGCGATTTTTAAGGTAAAATAATTTTATCCTATAGAATTTGGGCGAATCATTTTTAAAATAGCAAATATTGTTTTTGGAAAAACCATGGAAAATTAGCCCATGAGCGAAATTTATCCCCTAAAATCATCCCTGCTTACATGACATCATAGAGGATCTTACCCAACCCTTATTACCCAAAAAAATTACCTAGGAGAGGCAAAACATCATCTTTTGAGGCTTGACGTCATGCTTGAGGGGGTTTACTGGTGATGGAGTTATTGCACATTGAAACTTGGAATATTTTAACTAGAGGAGACATGGATTGACCCTAGCACATGAAGAGGAGGCTCAAGGAGCCCCAACGACCTCTTTCTTCTTCTCCAATGACTTGGAAAAGTGTCAAAATGCCCCCTAAAGGGGTGAAGTCATCTACTTTTAGGGTTTCTAATGTGTTAAAGTGAAAATTAAATATTAATATTTGGTTCAAGGGGTAAGATAATGGTTTTTCGCCCCTTATCTTATGTTTTACCCTTGCTAAGTGGGAAAACTATGTTCTAAGACTTTTGTTTAAAAAGAGATCGTGTGAATCTCATTTCATAACATAACTCTTCCATTTGGAGAAGCACTTGGCTGAAATTTTCGCTACCCTTGGGGATTTTCTTTCTCTCTTTCATTTTGTCATGTTTTAATTTGATATTGGTGGAAGGAAGTGGTGTGATACCTCTGATGGAGAATTTCTCTTGCATATTGGTGGATAACTGTTGGTAAAGTAGAAGTTTATCTTGTTGATTCTTGCTCTAGTTGAAGGGTTTCATCTTGATATTGTCTCTTTTTCTTAGTTGTGAGGTTAAATAGTTGAATTTATTGGGGAGTATAAGTGCATACAACCCAACTAAGATCATAAATTTTATCTTAGAAATAATTTGTTACTTAAGGAAGTGTTAGGAGAAGTAAAAGGGCTTACACTGTTCTAGCACTTTTCTAGTTAGCTTTACTTTCCTCGGGGAGTAAGAGGGTTTACACCCCCAAGGAAGTAGTATAGTTAAATAACTCTTTGACTCCATAACCCAATAGTAAAGGAACTAATAGTTTACGTTTTTTCATTGGAGAAATAAAATAGTGCATTGGGAAACGTGATTTTTGGTCACTTCAAATTTCTGCAATTTTGGTTTTGTTCCTTGTGCCTAGAGAACCTCTTAGCCACTAGTGCATCCCCTCTAAAGGGGTATTTCTTTTTATTGTTATAAATTTTCATTTTCAACCATTAGGGCTACAGAAACCCTAATACTCTTTCACTTATAACTTGTCTTTCAACCATCCGAATTAACTAAGAGTTTGCCACTTTTATCTACTTGGTCTAGCGCAACTTTTGGGTGGATTCTTTGTGAGTTTTGGTGGTTGAATTTTCTTTTGTAACAACAAGTTTGATACAGCCATAAGGTTGCAATTTATTTTTATTACAACCTTATTTCATTGCTAAAGTCTAATGCTATTTTACTTGAGTTGATCTAGTTGTTTCTAGCTTATCTCTTGTTTTTTCAACCAGTATTTTAGAAACTTGTTTTGCAACATTCATTATCATTTTTATTTCTGATATATATTGTTACTAACTTCTGCAATTAGGTACAACAAGATTAAATTTCTTTTCCATCATATACTTGGTCTTGTATTGTTGTTTTCCTTGTGTCTCGGGCAAGTATTATCTCTTTGCAACTCACTCAAAGCTTTGCCAACCTCAAACAACCCTCAAAACTCATTATCAAGTTCCCTTTTCCATATAGAAACTTGAACATTAGGGGCATCCATTCATACATCACATTTTCTTTCTCAATCCCCTCTGTTGGATAACTAAGAGGGGGGGTGAATCAGTAATAGAGAAATTTAATAATTTTTAACCATATAATCCAAGTGTTATATCAATGAATCATTATCATCCAATAACTGTAGAGTAAATAAGCAATGAACAAATGAAAAAACATACACATACACAGTACACCAATGTTTTACGTGGAAACCCAAATCGGGAGAAAACCACATAATGTTTTTTCTTATATGTCTTGAATAATTACATTCAATGAAAGAACCAACTTCCTTTGTTTTCCAGCTGCAATTGGAAGGAGGCTCCAACCCCCTAGTTTCTCAGTCTACAACCTGAGGGAATATCCAACTCCTCAATTCTCTGGTTACAACTAGAAGGAGGCTACAACCCTCTATGTTCTCCGGCTATAACCAGAAGGTGGCTAGAACCACCCGTCCTTGCCCCGTCCTGCCACATTGAAGTAGAAGTAGAATGATGGAACCAATGTCAACCTGTCACTGTGAGATATACCATTGTAAACCTTTACCAATAAATCTGAACCATGCATCAACCATGCATCAACATTTACCTCAACCTGTACCATAAACAAGTGCATAAACCATGCACTAACCTGTACCAAATAACCTGTAATCAATCTGTACCATAAACAAGTGCATCCAACCATGTACCAAGTATGTACCAATCATGTGTCAAATACTCATAAACTATGACTCATCAATATGTACCAACATCATCAACTATACACCTCATGTATGTGCCAACTCATCAACTACTTGTCGCAACCATGTACTCAACATGTACCTCAACCAAAATCCCACATCAATTTCATCATCCAAATATGATTTGTAGCTCAGTAATAGACCTGATGTGTATGATAACATTCCTTCAAACCTTCCTTAACTTCAACAACAAGAGACTAGAATTTTCATCAAACTTTTCTTTAGTCTCACATGCCTAGTTTTGGATTAGTCAACAACCCTAACTTGAAGTAATCATAACTTTGTACCTGTAATGTATAAATATATGAAACTGATACACAATGTTCTTCAGTGTGTTTTATTCAATTCCTCCAGGTTTCACTACTTGAAACCTCTCAGAAAAGGAGTTATAGCAAAAATGACATACCTTGCTGAATTCTGGCTTATTCTAGAGAGCGACCTTGTAGAGCGTGCCCCGCACGGAATATTTTTTGAATTGATCTGAAACTATGAAAAAGAATACTAAATACTGTACCCTAACCAACACATTTTGTTTCACTAAAGTTGGATCTGTTATGAAGAAGTTATGACGTTTTTACCCGAAACACCTTTTTTTGACTAGTTTCAGGACTAGCCACAAACCCTATTTTCCACGGAGTGTGAATCCAAAAATAAAATGACCCAAAAACTGAATTTTTTATCATAGATACTTGGATATGTTTTCTCAATGGCAGAGAAATTTCACAGTCTGAATCATTATAGAAAAAAAATTATAGCGAAAATGGTGAGATGACCTGTAAATAACATACCTTAGAAAGCACCATCAAAAGAATTTATCCTTCCTTGCATTTTGACCTTATTTTCTTCACCTTCCCTCATAATTTAGTCTTATATATCCTTGGTTACCTCAGACACTTATATATATTCAATATGCTCAAGTGTGATTAAAATGAGAGAGCCTTGCCTCTTATTTATACTCTCCAAGTAGCTTCCTTAAAAACATCTTCTAGGTCACTTGCCGCCACTTTCCTTATTTTAGGGTTAACCCACTTCTAATTTCTCCATTCAATTTATTATTGAAATAATTTATTTTGTATTCACTTTGAATTATAATACACTCATTACTTCACTTTTTTATTTACCTTTTAAAATCTCTTAAACCACTTTGACTACTTTGACCTTTTGGGGCTTCTAGATGACATATGAGGGTCCTCCAACTTCGTAAGGCCATAAATCTCAAACCGTGAGGAATTATGTGACATTCCACATACCACCAGAAATGGAATGACATGTACTATCCATACATAATAGTATTATCTGAAAATATATCATAACGCATACCGTTATCCATCAAACAAACTTCGGTCCATTACCCAAACTTGGGGTGTCCAACTTCTCATAGCCATAACTCTTTAACCGTGAGGAGTTATGTGACGTTCCACATACCACCAGAAATGGAATGAAAAGAAATATCAATATAGGATAGTTTACCTGACAAATTCATTTTCCTTCATATCATTATTCCACAATTAAGAATGGGTTCTCTTACTCCGCAAAGCGTCTTCCCGTGAGGGATTTCACCATAAGGGGACCACTTTGGAGTTCATCCATATTTATTTCTTATCAACCATGACAAGAAAATAATGAGTCATCTTTACATAAAACAATCTTGGGTCCATTACCCAAACCTTTGTGTTGCGAGGCTTTCTTCAAGGGTTGGCATCAATGACAACCAACCTTAATCAACACCCCCAAGGGTCACCAAGATTCCCCCCTTGAGGTGACTACCTCACCTCTAAAATGAAGGGAACACCTTACTAAGGTGATAGTGAGTATTTTCTCTCTAAGTTATCACAAATTGGTGGCTAGGTTTGGATTTTCCCAACCTACAACATGTGTGATAACATTTTGACATTGTTGTCAGGGATGATTTTGAATCCTCTTCTGAACCCTAAACAACACTTTGGAAAGCTATTCCAAATCCTTTTTCCCTAGATTTCCCTTCAGCTCCACCTAAAGGAGGTTTTCTTTCCACATTTTATGAGCTCTTATTGAATTTCATATAGCGACTCCACCTTCCAAGAACCCACATTTCCCCTTTTCCCCCTTTCATCCTTTGACGATCCTTGTTCTCATCTGGTGACTCCATTGAGGTATTACCATAAGTAATGGAACAATGGCCTCATAGGACTTACCATGGGCATTCCATAAGGTGCACCCTTCCATTTATGTTCATAATATCCTTGGATATCCGAATCATTTTTGTACAGGGTGGAGGGAAAGTTTCCCTAAATTTAATGGTGATCCAACTCTAACAGTCACCCATTTCAAGTCATCCCTTGGGACTTGTGATGCATATATTTTTGGAGATGCAGACTTGTTGTATGAGGACTCTAAACTAGATTCATACTCAATCTTCAAATAATACCAAGAAGTGGCCATATCAGAGTGATCATAGGCTCACTCTACAAAGGCGAAGTATTTTCATATTGAGGATTTCTTCAGGGAATCACAAATGAAGAGATCGTGTTTTTCTTTATCTAGACCTGAGCTTGTCTCTTACTTCATCCATTCTTCTCAGGTAAATCATGAGGTTTTCTTGGGATCTCTTATATCTTCTCAGTCTTAAGGAAGCAACAATAATGATAATTAGGATGAATATGAGCCATCATCTACATATAGTAGCCCTCTTCAGAGATGGATTGATCAAGATTGTGTTTACACCTTCAAGAAGGATGATTAGGTTGATGGTTTCTCCTTCTAGTAGGATTTCCGCCCTCCCACCCATCTCCATGAGTTTAATTTTATGATTTATTATAAATCTATTTATTCTCATGATCATTTTGTGTTGGACTTATCTTTGTTTTTCACATGATTAAGCACAGGGGAAGATACTTTGATGAGATAATCAATTGGTTGCACTAGATGTATGACTTCACCTGACATCATCTATTTCCTAATATTCAATGCCCCAAGACCCCTAGGTAATTATGTAAGTCATGTTTCTTTCCTTGTATTTTCCTCCTGATTGCTCATATTATTTTATATGTATTTCATATTTAATTTTTCTCTACTTGCATATTGATTTCATGCTTAGTTTATAATTTTTTTAAACAAATGCTAAAATTTTATTTTCTAGATTAGTTTTCATTTGGATTTTGATGTACATGGAAGAAGGGTGATAGAACCAACCTATATTGTATGGTTTCTTGTTTCATTGTAGGCACAATTCTACTAGGAGATGCAGTGGTTCTCATGCACTCTACGATGAGCACATGTCCCCGAGTAGGAGCCAAATGTTATCCCCATTTTGTGGGATAACTAAGGATATGATGTCTCAAGGCCCTTAGGTTCTAGATATGGAGTGTCGAGACACTACATGACTAGCAGTTTCCACTTGCACATATGTAATCCCACTCTATCACCACATTTTGATCCATTGTTAGCACATCCACCACACCAACCAACTTCTGAAAGGAACATGGGTCTTGCTCCATGCAATACAAGTCAGTTATTGTGGCAGGTAATCACTCTAATATTTGAGGCATTTGAACATGTTGTATTTAAGTTTATTTTTATTATAGAACACATGCTTGGACATTATTCTTTGACCCTGTTTCACCTTGGTGAGTGTCATATATTTACTAGTAAGTGGCAAACATTTGGAGAAGGTTTGTGACTAGGTTCCCCTTAAGGGGTTGTCGTACTATTCCCAACCATACTTACCACTTTCCTCTCATTACATTGCCATCATATTTACCTATTATAGGCCATTTGACATTAGTGACCCAAGAAGGGCATGTGCCTCATTTCATGGGAAGAAGGGGATGAAGGCCCACAAGGATTTTTATTGGATAAAAAGATAAAATCCTAAATATAGACCTTCGAGATGTTTTGCTCAGGGATCCTCTAGAAATAAATGAAACGCTTCTCTATAATAAATGGGGGACCTAAAAAAATATATGGTAGTGAATTCTTAAGGGGTTATTTGGAGGATGGGAGGTCTCATCATGAACCAGACTATCATGATCATGGGTATTTAGCGGTGTGAAATTACCATCATCTGGTCACCAAGCCAGGTTAGTGGTTCTCAGTTACACAACTGAGAGAAAGGGGGTATCATCACGAGCCAACCTTCTCATTTACATGAGGTATTTGTGAATGAAACTATCCTTATCTAGACACCAAGCCATGAAAATGACCTTCAACTTTCTCCTTAAAACATGAAAGAAGTATAAAGAGAAAGGAAGAGATAAGAAGAAAGAATGGAAAAAATATGGGCTTGGAAAAACTGCATCACAAATGAAGGTGCCACACACCCTCTACAAAGGCACCCACAAATGAGATAATACGAGCCCTTGTATGTCATGAAAATAATTTACCTATGAAATCTAAATCCCTTTCCACCTCATCATCCATTACATAACCTTTAAAGGCCATCCTTGGGAGCATCCCCTACTTGAGGGTTTGTTGGTTGTGGAACCTGATTATCTTCCTGATTCAGAGGTCTTTATTTTCAATCGTTTTTATACCCCATGAAGACTTTACACCCTGAAATAATGTACACTCCTCCACACGGGGGTGTGCAGAGGGGGTTTACCCCCTCTTTGGGGTCTAGGGGCAAGCGGTCCCTTGAAGGAAAATTGCCTTGTAAATGTATATTGTAATTTCATTGTAAATCTGGACCATTCATTATAAGGTCACAAATATGACGATAGAAATTATGTTAGGGTTTTTTTCCCTAGAAGGCAACCCTATTTTATGAGGTAAATGTATTGCAACTATGTATCATTGTGAATATTGTATTCTGAGTGAGGAGACTATGATATAAATAAGAGGAAGTTACAACGGGTGTGTTTTAGGTTTTATCCCTTCATTTGCTGGATAATAATAAAGGAAGGACTTGGAAATTTCTCCGGTGGACATAGCCCACACTAGGTGAACCACATATATTTGTGTCTCTATTGTATTTTGTATCTTCTGTGTTTTAATTTATTTCTTTACGATCCTATTTTTCTAACAACTGGTATCAGATCGAAAGGTAACTCGTAGGAAAAGAAGGTTCCTGGTTCGAGTGGGAGCAATGGAAGAAGATGGAAAGTTTAGGGTCGAGAAATTTAAGGACCAAAACTACCAGTTATGGAAGATGCAGATGGAAGATTATTTATATCAGAAGGATCTATTCCTACCATTGGGTGGAATAGCAAAGAAGTCGACGACCATGAAGGACAAAGAATTGGAGTTTCTTGACAGAAAGGAACTAGGAACAATATGGTTGAGCTTGACAACGTCGGTGGCTTTCAATATTTCTAAAGAAAAGACAACGAAGGAGATGATGGACGCATTGGATAAATTGTATGAAAAACCCTCGGTGTCCAATAAGGTATTTCTAATGAAGAGATTATTTAATATGAAGATGTGAGAAGGTGGGTCTATTGCAAATCATTTAAATGAATTTAATACGGTTACTAATCAACTAAGTTCTATAAAATTGGAATTTGATGATGAGGTCGGGGCTATTCTAATCTTGTGATTATTTCTAGAAAGATGGAATGACTTGGTCATGGCTGTAAGTAACTTTGTCTCTGGTTCAAATACTTTAAAATTCGATGATGTTGTTGGTGTTATCCTTAGTGAGGAAATGCGACGAAAAAGAATTGGTGAGACATCAGGTAATGCGTTGAACATGGAGAACATGGGAAGACAAAAGGATAGAGGAAAGGGCTCAGGGAACATCGGGAATTCTAGGAAGGGCAGATCCAAATCCATATTGGGAAATATAGAGTGTTCGAATTGTGGGAAGAAAGGACATCTGAAGAAATACTGCAGAGCTCCAAAGAAACAAAGAGATGGACATTAGGAGAAAAATCAGGAAGCAAATGTAACAGGTGATGTGTTACAAGATGCTTTGATTCTTTCTGTAGATAATATTTATAAGTCTTGGGTAGTAGATTCAGGGGCTTGATTTCATGCCACACCCCATAGGAAACATTTTCTAGATTATGTTCAAGGTGATTTTGGACAGGTTCATTTGGGTGATGATGCACCATGCAAAATTGTTGGAATGGGAAAGGTAAAAATAAAGCAAAAGAATGGAAACCAATGGTTGTTTAAAGAAGTAAGACATGTTCCATATCTAAGGAAAAATCTGATTTTAATAGGGAAGTTGGCATGTGAAGGTTGCATATCCATATATACAGATAAAGCGTGGAACATCACCAAAGGATCATTAGTGATAGAAAAAAAAGAGAAGGTAGGTACATTTTATTTATGTATTGGTAATATTGACTCTTTTATATCTTTATCTTCTACAGGATTGGATACAACATTGTGGCATCATAGGCTTCGACACATGAGTGAGAAGGGGATGCAGATACTTCACAAAATAAATTTGTTGCCAGATCTTAAACGAATTGATTTGGATTTCCGTGAGCATTGTGTTTACGGAAAACATAAGAGAGTCATATTTCTCAGAGTCAGAAAAGAAAAGAAGAGTGAAAGGTTAGAGCTTGTGCATACATATGTATGGAGACCAGCTCATGTATTGATCTGGGATCTTTTCAACGAGTGACTTATAAAGAATTGCATTAAATGAGCATAAATTAAAGTGAACCATTAAAGAAGGAAAATATCAATAATGAAGAGACATAAACATCAAATCTGAACAAGAAAACTTGATAATGGAGTTCGTCCCTGGTGGACTACATCTCCGGGTCTTGCTCTCAAATGGGTAGGATTTTTCATTAACTCAGCAAAAGAATTTGGCAAAATACATAAGTATACCTCATTTTGAAATCAAGCTGTAGAATTATTGCTCATATCAGAAAACAAAGAACACCATTGAATTCGTTGCGTTGAATTACCCAAAAATGACTGCCTCCATGCCTCAATCTGACTCTGGCACTCCTAGGCCCAAGAGGAATTATGTCTCAATTTTCGTGCCCTGTAACCTACACTAAATGTTGACATACTTGCCTTAAACTGTGTGCCCAACAATAACCACGTGCGCCCCTCTCCCAAGCTTTGGGCAAATGCACCTTTTAAGTAATCTACTGGGCATTGTTTACAATGTTGTCCCATTGGCCCATTGGTTATGGCACATATATTAAGGTGTTGATAAGGGGGGAGGTCCCAGGGTCAAGCCCATGGGCCTTCCCTTTTGGATTGTCCGTTTCAATATATATATCTATATCTATATCTATCTATCTATCTATATATATATATATATATATATATATATATATATATATATGTATGTATGTATGTATGTATGTGTATGTGTTGTCAGGTTGTCATTGGGAATTTTCTCACTACCACGTGGAAACCTCCTATTGGAACACGTCAACCACTGTACCGTCAACATTCCACATCAGTGCCACATCACTATACAGATGCCACATCATTGTACAAATGCCACTTCAGCTACCAACTCAACATGCCACATCACCACTGTATAGAATGTATAAACTACCATGTGGAAAAATCTTATTGATCCATGGAAGGGTCTAGAAATGCCAAATATGAGTGACACGTGGAAACCTCTAGTGCTTCCACATCACCATGTTGACATCATCATGACATGTGTCACATCCTTCTCATGCCACATGTGTTGTATGGATGCTGACATCATCCATACTAGTGATGACGTTAGCAATACAGATGCTGACTCATCCCCCTACTGATTGGGCTAGGTTGACCAAAATTTGACTGCGAATATCTTTTGATGCAGGAGCATAAGTTCACAGTTCTAGAAGATCTATGGCTATTGAGAGTCAAAGCCAATTTTTACTAAAGAGAGTGGGTGCTCTTAAATTTACTTTGTTGTATTCAGTTCAAATTGAATAAATTGTCAAAGGATCTCGAATCCTAACAATGTAATAGCTGTAGGAGAAGTTAGGATTACAAGCA
>SNQJ01S0000280.1:97901-129604 GCA_010110895.2 Picea sitchensis | reverse complement strand
ATATGAAACTGATATACAATGTTCTTTAGTTTGTTTAATACAATTCCTTCGGGTTTCACTACTTGTAACCTCTCAGAAAAGGAGTTATAGAAAAAATGGCATACCTTGCTGAATTCTGGCTTATTCTAGAGAGCGACCTTGTAGAGCATGCCCCACACCAAATATTTGTTGAATTGATATAAAACCATTACACCAAATACTATAGACTGTACCCTAACTAACAAATTTGGTTTCACTAAATTTGGATCTGTTATGAAGAAGTTAATATGTTTTTACCCGAAACACTTGTTTTTGACTAGTTTCACGACTAGCCACAAACCCTATTTTCCACGGAGTGTAACTCCAAAAATACAACGATCCGCAAGATGAATTTTTTACCACAGATACTTGGATATGTTTTCTCAATGGAATATAAATTTCATGGTCTGAATCATTATAGAAAAAAAATTTATAGCGAAAATGGTGAGATGACCTGTAAATAACATACCTTAGAAAGCACCATCAAAAGAATTTATCCTTCCTTGCATTTCGGCCTTCTTTTCTTCACCTTCCCTCAGAATTTCAGCTTAGATATCCTTGGTTACCTCAGACACCTATATATATTCAATATTCTTGAGTTTGATTGAAATGAGAGAGCCTAGCCTCTTATTTATACTCTCTAAGTAGCTTCCTTAAAAACATCTTCTAGGTCACTTTGCCCACTTTCCTTATTTTAGGGTTAACCCACTTCTAATTTATCTATTAAATTTATTATTTAAATAATTTTTTTTGTTTTCACTTTGAATTATAGTACACTCATCACTTCACTTTATTATTTACCTTTTAAAATCCCTTAAACCACTTTAACTACTTTGACCTTTTGGGGCTTCTAGATGACATGTGAGGGTCCTCTAACTTCGTAAGGCCGTAACTCTCAAACCGTGAGGAGTTATGTGACGTTCCACAGACCACCTGAAATGGAATGAAATGTACTAACCATATAGAATATTATTATCTAAAAATATATCATAACACATACCGTTACCCATCAAACAAACTTGGGTCCATTACCCAAACCTTGGGTCTGTAACTTCTCATGGCCATAACTCTCTAACTGTGAGGAGTTATGTGACATTCTACATACCACCAGAAATGGCATGACAAGAAATATCCATCTAGGATAGTTTCCCTGACAAATTCAATGTCCTTAATCTCATTATTCCATAATTAAGAATGGGTTATCTTACTCCGCAAAGCGTCTTCCCGTGAGGGATTTCACCATAAGGGGGCCACTTTGGAGTTCATCCATATTTCCTTCTTATCAACCACGACAAAACAATAATGAGTCATATTTACATCAAACAATATTGGTTCCATTACCCAAACCTTTGTGATATGGGGCTTTATTCAACGGTTGACATCAATGACAACCAACCTTAATCAGCAATACTATCTCTATTACTTCAAAATATGCCATAGTTTGCACTCCATCCAAATCTACTGTCACACCTTTAAGCCTTCCAATTGGTAACACTCTGTGTTGATTTGATAATTTCAACTGGACATGTGAATAGCCTAGTGTGGGTTCTCCCATACACTGCCATGTCTTCTTAGGTAAGGAATTTACTTCAAATCCTAAGTCCAATATAATATCTCCCATGTTGAAATCCCCAATATTAGCATTTAGTCTGAATTCTCTGCTTGTCTTTCTTGTAGAAGATTTTGTAAGACCTTAACAGATGATGGATCATTCAATAACTTAACACAAGATTGAAAAAAAATATTTATGGAACTTACTTGCTCTAAAGGTTGTCCTTTACTGGTATGGTTCATTAAGGATGTAATCTCATATATTGGTGAGTTCTGAGTTTGTTGCGCGACTAATGTAGATGCAACATTTTTCTTGAGAAACTCATGTCTGGCCTCAAATTTTTCCTTTTCTTTCCATGCATCAAACTTCTTATGTGGCTAAGTATTCTTCTTAACCCATTGGTGTTGCATTGGATCTTGTTTTTTTGCATTGGTTCCTATATTTTCTCCTCCTCGAGTGACTATATTGATGTTTCTCTCATCATCCATGGATTCTGTAGAGATCCACTAGACATTCTGGTTATTCTAGTTCATTTTTTCTTGGATCTTTCCCAAGAGTGTTGGCCATTCTTTTGTGTCATGGTTTACTGTGCGACAATACATACATGTCGATGGTGGAAGTGGACAATCCTATGCATAATGTCCTGGTTGTTGGAATTTTCAGCACACTACTGTTCCTCAGCCTCGTCCAAATACTCCTATGCTTCATCCTCCACCTATGTATACACCTCGATCTCCTCGTGGTGCATTATATCGAGGTACATGGTTATACTGCATGGGGTTATACTGTGGTTGTGCATTATTGTATTGTGGTTGGGCATTGTTGTACTGATGGTACTGATTATTGTATGGTGGTGGTACTTGGAACTGAGGTGTAGCTTGTCCTGTCATCAATTATTCTTGCACCCTATAAGTATATGAAGTTCTTTCTCTCATCAGCTCCATCGTCCTACAATCATTATCATCATGACCCACTGATTTGCAAAAATTGCAATATGAACTTTTGTGTAGTATCTTATACTTCTGCATCATTGGAAAATGATATGGATCATGCCCATGCATTTTACAAATATCTCACCATGGTCTTCCTGTTGGAAATGGGTTTGGTACACCTCTTTCCATATGCTGCATGAAAGTTGGACATTCGTTCTTATGGTGTCCTTTTGTCCTACATAGGGTACACCAAACAACTTCTATTTTCTCTTTGCCCTTATTCTAGTTTAGTTGAAATGTTAGATTCTTCAGATCCTCCTTCAACTCCTCTATTGTTGGATATATCTTTTGATACTGGTTCTCTTCCAGTTGCAAGGTTGTCTGCAGAGTCTCTAGCTAAGTTTGGAATTTCTACTGTCTTAACGGGTATCTCAAATGTGGTAACAGTGATTTCACAAATAAGTTCCTATGTTGCATGTCAGTAATTGCATATTTAAACTTACCTTTCATATGTTTGAACCTTTGATAAATCTCCCAAATAGACTCACCTGGTTTTTTCCTGATTTCAATCATTTCATTCATGTACTAGTCTTCTGAATTGGGCTTCTCAAATTCGCTTATAAGTAGTTTTTTCATGTCTGTAATAGTATTTGTTACTCCTGGTGGATTGTTTACATCTAGGCTCATGTACCAGTCCAGTGCACAGTCTCTTAGTGTGATATCTAACTTCACAAAGTTTCGTATCCTCATCTGTGATCTTCTTTTCTTCCCATATCTTCTCACAGATGAATAAGTGATTTTCAGGGTCCTCTGATGCCTCTCCCAAAAATTCTGGTAATCTGATTGTGGGATCATGTCCTGCCATTTTGAACTGTGTTGAACTACTACCTCCGCATGGTGTAGACAATTGATTGTTACTTCCTAAAATGGCTCCCCCAGTTGATGCTCCTTGATTGGATCCCTATCCTATTTATTTTCTTCCACTAAAATTTAATTTTCTAAATTTTGGTGTTCTTTCTGGTGTAATAGTCACACATGGGGTTGTAGGTTCCACACTGACGTTGATCTGGATTGGAGTTCTGCCTTCTGTTCTTGACCTTGGACCTCCTATTTTCCTTAAATACATTATGCGTGGGATTTCCTCAATCTGCTGCACAGCTCGAAGATCCTCTACCTCTTCTTCATCACTTACCAATCCCTCTCTATCGATTATGCCTCTCTCTTTTTTATTCATTTCATATTGGTAGGGTGCTCCACTGCATGCCTTTCTATATTTTCCCATTATATTCTCTATATGGTCTTCTTCCATCATGATTGGTTCCACAACCTCCTTCTTATTTCCTTTATCCAACTCCTCTTTCATCTCTCAACATCCAGTCAGTGCTTTCCCCCCTCTCCCATGTGCGCAGGGAAGTTTAGTTGTCTGAGTCCATGGTAATCACACCATTTCCATATAATAAAATCTTGATTGAAGTATACAATGAACTAATGTACCTACCTCTAGGTCCTTTTATGAAAAATTTTCTCTGCTGCATTGTAAGAGTTCATGGTATCTACTACAAATTTAGTGATAAACCCTGCAACAATATTGTCTAACCATAAATATATTGTGCACGTAAATTTGTTATTAACTTGTTGTAACTACGCGATCTCCACAGGATTCCACTACAACTATCTGATTCGATTTGTAGGGTGGTTTTACTTTAACCTCAATAACCACTCCTACAAGAAATGCAGGAAATCACAAAAAAATACCTCATGCAAGTTGCTAAACACATATTTGTCGAGATATTTGCACGGTGTCAACTTAGGAACTTTTTTGTCCTTCTGTGAAAACTCAGGTTCCTTTTTTTTCAACCATATTTCAATCTCTGCATTCTTTGGATTCCATGGACTGAGCATTCCCTTCTATACTTTCATTCTCTACTCATTTCTTCCATGGATCCAATTCACTCAATTCTTTGCAGTTCCAGCCGACAACAGAACCATTTGTTGGTTTTTCTTCTCTCTTAATTCTTCTTGGGCTGACCCAGGTTTGGATCTCAACAGGTTTCCAACAAAACCATAAAAAACTGTCATCCCTCATGGTACACCAAAAGGCAATGTTGCGCACAGGGTGCACAGTGCAGTCTCACTAGAGATAGCTTTTATGGGTTACTGCAATACTCAGGTGTTTGCAGTATAGGAATGAGTGGGGATATGGTATTGTGTTCTTCCTTCTTTATGCATTATCCTTGTTAATGATTCAAGTATTTATATGATTTATTCACCTTTAACCCTATGCATGCATGTTGATGTAGATATTTTAACCATTCATTCATAAGCTAATGATCAACATAAAGTAAACATTCATTAAAATTCATACATAACACAAGGTTTATTGTGTTTCACCCCCTCCTGGGGCTACGTCCACAAAGATCTGGCTTCTCTGCTCTCTTATTTAATCTGCTGCAAAATCAGTAATACAATCAAGATTGAGGGTAACAACCCTCTATGAGGTGGACTATATTAGACAAGGCTCCTCATCTTGTGACCTAACCCTCAAATTCTACCTTATGCGACTCTTATACAAGCTTATTACAATAAAAAATCCCACAAAATCATGATAATCAACTCTCTCTATCTCTCACATACACGACTCTTTATCCTTAACTAACATCCCTCACTCCTATACCTCCTAGGCCCTTATTTATACAATTTTATAGGCTTATAGTCATTACAATCCTTATAAAAAACCCAAACCCTATCATGGTTAGGGTTTTCTACCTACGCGCCACATTGCGTTTCCTCCTGCATGTTGCTTTTCCTTCTTTTTATGCATGCTTTTCCACTTGTTGCGCGTGCTCCAAAATTAGGTCTTCCTTTCCAAAAATAGGTCTTTCCCCAAAACGGATCCTTCTCCAAAAATAGGCATGTGCCCAGAATAGACTTCCTTTTCAAAATAGGCATGTGCCCAGAATAGACTTCCTTTTCAAAATAGGTCTGTGCCCAATAATGTCATACACCATATACCATAGGATATACCAAGAAAGTACCATCAATGTGTACCTCAAAAAATTACCAACATCACCAAGAGATGTATCTCATACATGTGCTGCCATATATCAAGTGCATTCCTCAATAATGTATCAATATCAATGAAAACCATACACCATGTGTCAATGCTTCAAGAGTATATCAAGAATAAGACCTAAACATGTAGCATCATCACCATGTAACGAAACCATATACCAATATACAAATACATCCAAGATATACTACTAATCAATGTACCATACCAATATCACCAGTATGTACGATGCATTAACAGGTCATGCCTTTCAATCATGTACCATACCATCACCAAGCATAAGATACAATCACATAAGCATACTTATAACCCATAGCTAACTTGTTGTACTATAATACTGACTTGTAACACTGTCAAAGCCTTCAACATCCTATTACCAACATCTATACCACATTTGTCTTAGCCTCATGGGACTAAGACTCCCTGTCACGCTAGGCCTCATGTGACGTCTCTTATACAACCCGTGGGGGTGCCTTGTGTGACACCATCAAGCTGACCCATGAAGGCATCCTCAATTAGGATTACAGAGAAACCCTATCACTCTACAACTCTGAAACTTTCACTTTGTCTTTTAACTTTGTCCACTGCCTCAGAGTCAACGTCAGATTCACCAATAGACCAAATATTAGACCATAACATTCTCACAAGATATATATTCAATGTAAATGTGTGTACTTATGGGAGACTCCTTGAGGTGTATCTATAATTTTTCTAGGTAAAATATTTCCTTATTCTTAGGGATTCTTTACTTTCTTGTTACAACCACTTTACCCATTCATTAATTGACTTGTAACCAATTAGGGTCTTCTTGACCATTATTCATCGATTTCAACTTCACAAGGCCATATCTCCTCAACCCTGAGGAAATACGTGGCATAACACCTATCATCAGAAACAACATGACAAGGACCATCCATCTATGAGTGTCTCACCTACATTTACACTATCCTTCATGTCCATATTCCTTAATCAACTTCAGGTCCCATAACCACACCTCCAAGGCTTCAAGTAGACTTCATCAAATGCACCCATCACATCTGCTGACATCAACCACTCCATCAATGAGAACTAACTCACCATAAATCTCAACCACATATATAGGGCTTCCATACTTCTCCAAGGGTTGACATCAATGACAACCAATTATCCAACAATCTCCACCTTTGTCATTGATGGCAACACCAACATTGATGGAAACATTGATGGAAACATTAATGCTCCAACACTCATGTTCCCCTTATGAACATTTCTCCTCATCACTCTTTCTCACTCCCCCCCTTTGAAGTCAATGGAAAATGGTGTCTTTCCTTGGAGTTGCTCCCCCTTTCTTCATGCATCTATTCTTTCTCTCTGTTTTCATGCCTTTGTTTTGTTCTTTCTCTTCACATGTTTCTTTCCTCATATTCCTCTTCTCTTGTGACTTCCTAAAAAATATACCTTCTCTGAAAATTCCTTCTCTGACTTCATGTGCTTGACTCTTAATCTTATGATATTTATCTTTCTCTTCCTTTGACATCATGGGAGAAAAGGGTAACTCTCATTTTTTCTCTCTCTCCCCCTGTATGCAAGCCTCTGCTTTCTATTCATGGTGCGTCTTCGTGTAAAACTATGATGTATATGAGAAGCATTCAAAAATATTCTTTACTTGTGTTCTTCAATTATTATGCATCTCTCCCCCCTATTTGCATGCTATAGATCTTCCTTTCTGGATCTCTTGATGGTTTCTCTTCCCTTGAATTCTTTGCAAGATGTTGTGTGGATCAATGTAGGGATACCTGTAACTATTTCCTTTACTCTCTTCTAGTGCTTGATAATTGTCCATTGGTGCTTCCTCTTGTAACTCTTTGACATTAAAAATCATTCATTACTTGATTTCTTCATTCACTTTTCATGTTCACTTGACATACTGTTCAATGATTTTATTCTGATGATTTATCTTCTACTGACGATTTCTCTTTCCCTATTTCGTTGTTCCTTTCACTACCTCTCTTTCTATGACCAACTAATTCCACTGAATCCAATTGTCAACACACTGCTATGCATCTTCTCTTACCCATGTTTTCTATACCTTCTAAGTATCCATCTCTTTCCATATGTCGCAAATTGTCCATAACTTTTCTACTCAACTGTCCACATTGCTAACCCATGTATCATTGTACTATCATGAAGGATTCACGAGTGCAAATGATCATAACATATTCTCATTTCTTCAAATTGAATCAAATGTGTCCACTAGTCTTCTCTATCTGCAAATCAAACTTTGCATGTCTGGAACAATATGTACTGAAGATATCCCTTCCTAAATACATACGTGGAATACAATCATAAACTTATTGCTTTGTAACTTCCAACTGATACCTATGTAGCAACAGTGCTTCTCAATTGATCAATTTATCACTTTCTACCTCTATTATCTGACTGCTTTGAATTTGTCTCTGCAAATACTTCAACCTGCTTGAAGGTTGGTTCTTCGATCTATAGTAGCTACTGCACCAAATCCCCCTTGTCAAATATTTCTATTTACTAGGAGTCTCCAAAAAAAAAGGATCAGAAAAATACCTTCTCGGATGCAGAGTAATATTCTTCTTCATCTGTAGACTCGTCATCTCTATGAACTATGACTTCTTCCTTTTCACACGTGGATTTATCTTGCACTACAATTCCTGAAAGTATAATCTCTTGGGCTTGTTATTTATTCACATTCTCTTCTTTTATTTCTCGCACTACCTCAAATCCTACAATCTCTGGGATATGTTCTTTATTCACCTATTCTTATTTTTTTTCATTTCTTCTCCAAACCTTCCTGTATATTACATCTTCCTTTTTCCTTGTAGATTTGTTTTCATCTCATACTATTTCCAATCTTGAGAGTATGGCTTATGGGTGTCCTTTATTCATATTATGTTCCTTTAATTTTTCTTTTTTTCTTTTCCAAACCTTCTTATATCTGATATCAATGTTCTTTTTCATAGAATTATCCATCATGCTTCTATAATCAAGAGTTGTGTGACCATAATTGTGACATTTGTAACACTCAATATTGCAGGGAGCCACATAGGTATTTCTTGTCTCAACATTTCTTCCATACTCTCTGCAATCTATAACTTTATATCCAAAGTTAGTACAAATAAAACAATGACCATAACATAAATTTTTATACCTGGGAGTGAATGATCCTCTCTGTGGTTTAGTCCTTCTGAATTCCTACCTTGGATGATCATGATCATGATTGAATATTCTTTGTGTCTTGAATGTGGAGGGTCTTCTTGACTATGTGTCTCTATCATTTTTATTTGATTATGTCTGACTATGATTCCTTCCTCTGAGTACTTCTGCATAACTCTTACTCTCTTCTTCATTCTTCTTTTCTGGCAACCTAGAGTGCTTCTCTTCAACAATCTCTATTGATAATGATGTGGATGTTTCTCACTCTTCAACGTTCTTGTTGAGCTTTAGGATTTTAACTCTCAATGTGACAAATTCTTCTTCAAGCTTCTCAACCTCTTCTTTTTTCTTCATCATCTAAATCTTCATGACTTCTTCTGTTCTCTTTGCTTCTTCAAGTTGGATCTTCAAGGAGATGATTTATTTTTTAAGTATTCTCTCTTTTTGACCAAATTATACTTCAAACTAATTTAATTTGTCAATTCTTTACTTCAGATGATATGTCAAAATATTCTATCTCTTATTTGCTTCCTTTCTTTTAGTTTCCAAACACGGCTTCTCTTTCATCCAACTTTTGTATGTTTCTTCAATATTTTTAGCTTCTTCTAGCTGAGATTTCAGTTTCACGATGACCTGTTGAGATTCTTTGGAACTTTATTGGGAATTCTTCTTGACTACTTTTTCCTCAAGTCACTGGTTTTTATTCCTTTCTTTTGATAATTCATTTAAAGCACTGATTAATTCTTCTGCAAGGTCTACTATGCCTTCTTCACAATCTTCTTATTTTGAATCTATATGACATGATGAACAGGGATGATTTTAAGGATGGAAATTTATTTTAAAATGTAGAAAACTTGGTGAATTTTACTAATCCTTCATACGCCAACTATAAATGATTGACGATATTTTTGTAAAAATGTTCAAATTTATAAGGATTTTATATAGTTTTTATAAAATTTTGGCAATTTTTAGGGTAAAATAATTTTATCCTATAGAATTTGGGAGAATCATTTTAAAAATAGCGATTCTCATTTTTGGAAAAACCATGGAAAATTAGCCCATGAGCGAAATTTAGCCCCTAAAATCATCCCTGATGATGAACATATTTCTTCTTGTTTTGTACCTGAATTTTCTTTAATAGGGTCTGAGTTTGTGATGGGATATTCCTTGGAATAGATATTATGTAACTTATGCCAAAGTTCTTCAGTTGATAAACATTATCCAAATTTTTCTCTTACCGGATCAGGTAATCCTTCTCAGATGAAATTCATTGCTATTTTTTTTGTTTCTTTTCAATTCATTCTTGCCTAAAGTATGTGTCTTCTTTATAGTGTTGTATCATGTAAAAAATGAGTACCAAACATCATATCCATGTGTGTGTACAAAAAAATTCATTATGTTGATCCACATCTCATACTTTAGACCATTTTGACCATCAAATTGTGGTATTCCATTTCTATACAAATTATTTCTCTCTGTGATCTTCCTTCCAGTGCTTAAACTATTTTCTTGAAGGACCTTCTCTGATACCAATTGTTGGAATACTGAGAGGGGGGGTGAATCGACATGAGCACTTTTACCATTTTTAACCACAATATATAAACTTAAATCTTGGTAGCAATATATCATCAATGTATCATTTATGATTTCATTAAATATATCATGAGAATATAAACATAAGCATCATCAAATCAACATCACATCAAATACAAAGTACACTAGAATTTACATGGAAACCCAAATGGGATAAAAACATGAAAATATTTCTTATATATTAAAATAATACATTCATTGGAAGAACCAACTTCCCAATTCTCCAACTACAACTGGAAGGAGGATACGACCCCCTATTTATAGGCTCCAACCTAAAGGAAGATACAAATCCATGAATTCTCTAGCTCCAACCAGAAGGAGGCTACAACCCCCTGATTCTCAGGATTCAATCTAAGGGAAGATCCACCTCCTTGTGTTCTTTAGCACCAATCAGAAGGAGGATACAACCTCTTTTCCTTTCCCTGTCCTGTCACCCTGAAATATAAGTGTAGACCAACTATCACTACCAAGATCACTACCACTGTAATTTCCACTGTCATTGCCACTATCACATCAACCTGTCACTTTCATCGATACTCAACCAGATCCTCTCACATGTATCATATATCAAGGAAACCTCTCAACTAGATGTCCAACACATGCCTCTACCAAGAATGTACCAAACCAGAAACATGTACCACACCAAGCATAAACCATGTACTTGTTAAAAAAGTGCATCAACCATGCACCAACACCTATACCAAAATATGCATCAACCATGCACCACAACCGTACCAAAACGTGCATCAACCATGCACCACAATTATACCATAACATGTATCAACCATGTACATCAACAATATACATCAACACTTGTACCATACCATGTACCAATAATGTATATACCATATAAATCAATCATTCCATACACCATATACCATAGGATATACCAATCTAGTACCATCAATGGTGTACCTCAACAAAGTACCAACATCACCAAGAAATGTATCTCATACATGTGTTGCCATATACCAAATGTATTCCTCAACAATGTATCAATATCAATGACAACCATACACCATGTGCCAATGCTTCAAGAGTATATCAAAAATAAGCCTCAAACATGTAGCATCATCACCATGTAACCAAACCATATACTAATATACAAATACAACCAAGATGTACTACTAATCAATGTACCATACCAATATCACCAAGATGTACCATGCCAATATCACCAAGATGTGCCATCCATTAACAATACATGCCTCTCAAGAATGTACCATACCATCACCAAGCATAATATACGATCACATAAGAATACATGTAACTTTTAGATGACCTGTTACACTGTAATATTAACTTGTAACACTGTCATAGCCTTCAACAACCTAGTACCAACATCTATACCATATTTGTCTTAGCCTCACGGGACTAATACTGCTTGTCATGTGGGGAATCATGTGACATCTCTTATGAAACCTGAGCAGGTGCCTCGCGTGACACCCTTAAGATGACCCACTAGGGCTTGCTCAATTAAGGTTACACAAAAACCCTAGCTCTCTACAACTCTGAAAATTTCACTGTTTCTTCACACTTTCTCTTTTGCCTCAGACTGAAGTTCACCAATAGATAAAATGTTAGACCATAAAATTCTCACAGGATAGATATTCAATGTAAGTGTGTGTACTTAGGAGAGACTCCTTGAGGTGTATTTATACTTTTTCTAGGTAACCTCTTTCCTTATTCTTAGGGCTTCTTGAATTTCTTGCTACAACCACTTTACCCATTCATTAATTGACTTGTAACCAATTAGTGAATTCTTGACCATTCCTCAAGGGTTCCAACTTCACAAGGCCATATATACTCAACCGTGAGGAACTACATGGAATACCACCTGTTGAGGGGCCGAAGGTCCCTTTAACTCAACAGCAGGAACCAAACCTGCTTAAGAGGTCCAATTAGACTCGTAAACGTTTGATGAGTGGTAAGGTTATCCAGATTCGTGATTTGGCTGGAATTATAGATGGGATTTAATCGTGATTGACATATATGTCTTTTCTGTGAAACCTTTCCTTAGGCTATGCAATTATATTTTTTGTTCTTTTCTAATATTTATAATAAAAGAGAGATAGAGATTAAGATAAATGGAAGAGGGAAGTTAAATTGTGTGTTGGGGGGAAGGTTGGGTTTTAGGATAACCTTTATACCTTAGCATGGAGATGAAGAAGATCTAAACTACTTCAAACTAGAATTAATACCATTTTGATTAGTATACATTCAACATTGTATGAGACAATAGTTACAGAAACAAAACATACACGCGACAAGAAGCTAGTACAAGAAAAGTAATTTTCAATGCTCTATTATCAATCACAGGTTAACACAATCAATTTCTATTCATCAACTAGAATAAAATAACTCTTATAGAATTTATAAGATAACTTTAAATGATAGATACAACAACTCTTACTCAATACAACAACAAATATTGAATCTAAAGATAGAAATAATCCCCCTTGGTCAATCACATTCACACCTCGAATGAAAGAAGTGTCTTTGGTTCTAAACGGAAATTCTTACTTAAAATAACTTGCACAAAAATAGTTCTCTTACAAAATTCCAGAAAAGTCTTTCTCTCCAGAAACCATCGACCCCTTGTCCAAGGTCAATTCCCTTATTTATAAAAAAAATTAACTAATCTAAAAATAGCTACTAAGTTGTGTTAAATGAAGAAAACGCCACATGGCAGATTTTATCTATCTGATCTCTTTTGCTTCTTCTTTGATCATATAGTGGTTTTAATGAAGTGGATTGTTCTTCTTGTACTCTGACCACTTGAAGAAGAGATATTCACATGTATTTGCATATGGAAACCTGTGATGATGCATCGGAGCAGAGATGACCTCCTTTATCTCTATTGCATGTTCCTTGTACTTGATTAGCTTGAAACTTAAGAGTTGTAGGACTGCAAGAGATTTAATTGGGGGTTCCATGAACTTCTTCACTTGACCTGGGATCATGATTGAAACATTCTAAATCTCTACTTCCCATGCCAGGTCTCTCTCTTCATGTTGTTTAACTATGTCAAGCAAATTGGCGAAATCCTCCGGTGGACCAAACTCTGGTAGGTCAATGCTATTCATTTCCTGATTGATTTTCTCCCAACTTTTCTCACATTCTCCCCATATTTCCTAAATTTTCCGTTGAGGTTCCTAGACCATGCTTACCCAGTGTTCAACTTCCTTCCTTATTCAGACAATGTTGTTTTCCATCAACACTCAAATGCCATGCTCTTTTGATCTCGTCCCTTCTGCACTTCGCTAATGTAGTCTATCCGTTCTAAGGCTTGATGTGCCTTTTCATACCATCGCTGCATATATTTATAGGTGGAGAGCCCCATAAGGGTATCTTCTTGGAAATCAACTATGCGAGTGGTGAAGGTATCTCTTTCACTTGTGGATTGTGCATACATTTCTCCGAACTCACACTTCAAGAGTACCACCACTTGTGTTGATTTTTCGTAGTACTCTGCTTGATGTCGCAAATGGTATAGTTATTTATTCATGGAGGCCACCTCCCTTTCATCCATTTTTTATATGTCTAAAGTAGCATCGGTTATGGCCATACATGCTCCGATTAGTTCAGTCATCTTAGCATTTTCTATGTCAAACAACATTTTCCTCTCTGGTTATGAGAAGTGTGCTATCGAGTGTGAGCCTCCTTTTCTTGATTGTTATTCTCATCACAACTTTCATTTTCCTGTCATATGCAATTTCCTGTATATCAATGAATTCATCTATTGGTTCAATAATCTATTGATCTCCCCAGGACAAAGTACTACCTAGGCTCCCTATCGTATAGAGATGTTCCATGGCAGGTTCTTTCAATTCCATAGTAGGAGAGGTATTTGTATGCTCTGGTGATTCGGCCTTCAGTTGGTCATCATTGGCTACCGAATGATTTTTCCTAGATGGGGAAGTAAGCAATGGATTGAATTTAGTTGGGAGTTCAATTGTTGAGGTGTCGATTTCTGGCAGCTCCATTTCTTCTTCTTGTTCACCAACACCCAAGTCATTCTTGGATCTGTCATTTTCAGGATGTGTTCCCAATTGATCAAAAAATTCAATGTCTAGAGTGATCCTAGCCTCATGGTCTCATTTATAGGGTTTTGGGATCAAAACATACGTAGTTGGAGAAGATGTTTCCCCAGGTTCCTCCTCTAGTGTGATTGGTACTGGAGTTATGCGCGAGGCTTCTGAACCTTCCTCATTGTCATATATGGTAATTAAATCTATGAGGAAAGTAGGCATACCTGTCACACTTGATGTTCTTGTTGACATTTGTTGAGTTGTAATAGTCACCGACGATCTTGCATGTGGTGGCATAGGGCTAGTGTTTTCTTGGTCGACACTTTCTTCCAGTGGGATTGTACTTGAATTATTTTGTTATGCCACCTCATTTGTACCTATAGGGGTGATTTTCAAATTTCCTATCAAAGGATTGAGTAGGGGCTCTTCCCTTAATATTGCAGTATCTCTTTTGACTTATTCTAGTAACAACATCCCCCTTCTTTATGCCTCGACCGCTTTTGCTGCTCGTTTTTGTCTCTTATCCTAATGGTTTTTTGAGCAGTGTATTCTATAGTCTAAAAATGCTCACCCATGATAATTTCTTTAAGTTTGGTCATGTTTTGGTTATCCTTTATATATAGCACTTCCTCCCAGTCTTAGGCACCTTCAAAAAAGATTTCATCTTCAAAACTATCATGAGCATATGACCAATAGGAGGATATCTGCGATGCATGTTGGGGAACTAAACCCTTTGGATCATGCTTGTGAAATAATCCTGTGGGGAACCGATACTCAAGATGATTTACCCCTTCTTTCTTCTCCTGTGCAATGTCTTTGACCAATTAAAATCTTATATGAAAACCATAGGGAATGAAAGATCTCTTCTTATCCTTTACCAAGGAAGCATTATAACCTTTTAAAATTGTCTAGTAAAAAAATCTCCCAATAAGAGATGATCTCGGACATGAATGAGGAGTAGGTGGGGTGCACCAGTAGCTTCGAACACTCTGATATAGGTGATTGTATCTTCAAAGTACTAATGGCCAAATTTAGCTATCATCTTTTTTGCTGCCACCGAAAGTCTAGGGAATTCCTTTCTAAATATAATGAAGTATATCAAGGCTATGAACCCATCACATATCATGGCATACGATCTTTTGTACCTATTCTCCCATAATATAGTGAAATAAACATGTACAGGAAATTTGACAATATGTCAGCTTAAATTCATAATTGTGAAAACGTTTCTTGCGCAGATTACGTCCAACAAGTAGGATGTCATGTAGAAGATAGGAACTTCTCCTTCCTTCAGTGTTCAGGCATGTAGGATATTAATACTCGGTTGTTTGGAAATAATGGCTCCCCAATTGAAACTACTCCCGAAAATCCCCATGGTATATTCCAAGGGCATCCAAGCTTCTTAAAATTTTGAGCAATCCTTTTCTCCATATAATTGAAAAATCAAAGCCATTAAATACATGTAGGGCTCTCTGATATTTACCATGCTATACTAGTCATTTCTCTTGTTTGTGAACTTCTTATCTTCCCTCCACCATGAGGCCAATAAGTTGTTGGTGGCATGGCACTCATAAAATATGACCAATAAGTCTGTATTTAGCATTTCCTCTCTATCTCTGAGCTTGTAGTATTTGTGTACCTCAACTGGAAGAAAAAAACCAACACATTCTCCCTCCTCATTGTTGATCTTTCATTTCACTGTGTCTGCGTGGTCATTTATCCATCCTAAGGTTTCAATGCAGGGAAAAACTAAGGTCCGACAAGTTACCCTGTGCAGATATGATCTCCTGATGTTTGGGAACACTTGATCATCCAATATTCTGATGTCTGGGTCACTATGAGGTGTGAACTCTGGGTAATCCTCCTGAATGATTTTGCTATACAGGTCTCCCCAATACGGGAGCTCCACTTTAGATCCGGTGCTTTCCTCTGTGTCGACAAATGTCGAAGGTTGGATAAACTCCTTTTTGGTAGATATAAAGATAACCGATTATGTCTTTGAGATAAAATCAAGCTCTCTTGCAGCGCTCGGTGTAGACCCCTCATCGACTTTTGGTTCCTTCATCTTGGTAGTTCTTGGAGAGCACCTAGTCGTTAGATTTCTTGGAGGCATTTTTCTGTAGAAAATATTTTTTTTTTATAATGATCAACCATCCAACCTCGAAAAGTGTCATTGACGCAATCACAAGTGCAGAAATGATAAAGACAATGCTTACCTTTTACTTGCAAGAAATTAACCTAGTCTTACTGGTAATCAAATTTAGAGAGTGGGTTTTAACCTCCTTGACTCCTTCTCTAGCTCCTTCGTCTTCTTCAGGGAATAAGCGATTTGTGAAAAAAATACCATGTTTGGGTATGACCTTGTAAATTTAAACAAAAAGTATACTTACCTTGTCACATCAAGTCTTAAATTCGGGAGTGTAAATGCAATATGTGCAATCTATCGCAGAATTCACAACATGCTTAGGATTAAATGCAATGCAGGCTGGCGACGCAGGAGCGGGTTAGTTCATATTTCATTGGCGAACTCAAATTTCTTTTGTTGGTCGGTGTGCACGATCGTGGTAGAAATTACGCAAAAAATTAACTTATCCATCAAATTTCAGATCTTGTCTTACCTTAGCTAGGGATGTCATATCAAATTACCAATCCTTTTCATGTTCACAACAAACTCGTATGATTGGCATCGGGAAAATAGCAGGGTCTTTTGAATGGAACAATAGCATGGATTGGCCAGGATTGCTGGTGTAGCATGATGAAGGTTCAAGGAAACAACCTGACGTTTGGTGACCTATCAGTTTGTCGATAGTTAATGAGTGAATTGGCGTAAACAATTTTTCTTAGACATTGTTTCATTGAGACCTTTAGGAAAAAGTTCTGACGCCGATCAAAACCGTTGTACAATGATGACGTGGAAATGTTGACATGGAAGTACAGATATGACACGAGGAACTTCAAAAGACAACGTGGGGAAAAGAATGAGTCATGCAGACTATTTACACGACAAAGATACGTGGTTGTTGATATTGACCTCTATGTGAGAAACATTTTTTCGGCATCGATGGTTTTATTTAGACATACATCCTTGTCTACAACGTCCTATCTTTTCGATACCGACGATGTATTGGCGATTTTTTATGGTTAATGTTTTGCAATTTTGTCCCTCGAAGTTCGTCAATGCTGCAAATGCATCGACGATCGACGATTCGTGATGCCTATGTTTATTGTTTACCTCTCAGATTTTACCGAAGATGACGGTACATCGATGATTTTTTGAAAAAAAATTCGTAGGCCAGAATCAACGATCAATGTGCCCTTTCTCCCATTTTTCCTATGTTGATGATACATTGGTGATCAATGATCGACGATTATCATTTTTATGTGGAAATTTTGCCTCACGTATTTCTTCGATACCAATGATAGGCATGTGGCTCAAATCTTTAGTTGTGTACACTTAGTCTAAATTCCAATTTTACTTAGAGAAAAGGTCAATATGTTCGACAATTCTGAACCAAACCGAATGTAATCAATGATAAAACATAACTACACATAAAAACCATTGATCCCTACTCAACTGACTAAAATCAGGAAAGACAAAGTGGTACCCATCAGAAAAAATTCACAAAACTTTTAGGGTGTGTTGAGTGCTCAACAAATGGCGATTCTCTGGGAGAAAATAGAATATTTTCTCCTTCCCTCATGCTTAGCCTGTGCAAATTGGTTGAGAAAGCGTCTGTCCTTATTCTATTTCTTTTCAACAAAACCTTTTCTATCAATGTGTGCCTATGGGGTTCAACCTTTTTTCCACCTTCTTTCCTTTTGACCACAATCCATGTCCTTCCTTGAAAATATTTGGGTAAGACATCCCCTGGTGTGAGGCCATTTTTAGTTAGCATTCCCTTGCTACAGTGTTGCTGTGTTTCCAGCGAGCATCCATAGCCCTGAAAGAGTCACCCCAACGTCATAGATCTTGCTCCGCTTCCAATGAGCGTCCATAGCTTCGATGAAGTTATCTGCATGCCCTCTCGTACTTTACACTCCTTTTAATAGAGATCATTTTCTTTTGGCATAAATTCCCAGAGTGAGTCAGAGAGGAGGACATCTGTTATTGGAAAGGTGAAACTTGTTAAGGTGAATCTCTCCCTGGCTCTGTCTAGAGGTACATGTGATCCTTTCCAACTAGTCATCTTTTCCTTTTAGCTTTACCAGACCACCAGGAAAATGTTTCATCGCTTACTGAGGTAGTATGCTCACAAAGAGAAGATGTGGACCTTTCGAAAATTTGTGGTTGCCCAATGTCTCTTATTTTTCATGTAAGTGTAGGTCAGGAGAAGAGTCTACTTCACCATATTTATTAAAGTTAACCATTTCTTTACGAAACACACTTAATTAAAAGAAAATAATCAAGAAAAAGAAAGAAATAAAAGGAGTTTGAAAATAGTATTCCATAAACCCACACAGTTACCATGATCAAAATGTATGCTAGAAAAAAAAAGAGATTCAAACAAAGCATCATAAGACATAATTTTATTTATTTATTTATTTTAATTTTTAGGAGAAGTATTGTTTTAAGGCTTGACCATTCACCGGGAGGGTGTCGAATTCCCCTCTCAGGTTCTGCAACCGGTATGTGCCTTCCCCTATCTTCTCGGCCACCTGGAAAGGTTCGAGCCATAGATTTTGGAACTTTGAGTGTTTTCCTTTGGACTCGTTTACTTTATCCCACTTCAAGGCTAGGTCTCCTACTTCAGAATTTTTTCCTGTGCCATTATGTTTGTCAAACCATCTTTTAACTACCTGTTGATGAGTGGTGAACTTAACTTTATATTTTTCTCTTTTTTCATCCAACATGAGAAGGGTATCAATCCTTTGTTGTAGAGCAGATGAGGGTTGGCCTCTTGATTCATGGGCGAGCTGTAAAGATGGAATATACAATCTGTTGGGGAGAGTGGATTTTTTTCCATACACTAGAAAGTACAGAGAGTTTCCTATGGCTTCTTTAGGTGTTACTCTATCGTCCCATAAGGATTTATGAAGCAAATTATGCCAATTCCTCTGATTCTCAACAAATGTTTTTTTAAATCCTCAGCAGGTTTTTATTGGTTGACTTTTCTACCCCATTCCCTTGCGGATACTAGTTTTCATAATATCTTATTATGATCCCCTTATCAAGGGAGAATTTTGTCAAGAGCATGGAAGAAAAGTAGGCAACATTGTTAAAAATGAGAATGGAGGGCAATCCAAGCCTTGTTATCAATTGTTGTTCCAAAAATTGGATTACTACCTTTTCATTAACGTGCGTGAGAGGGATAACTTCCATCCATATTGTAAAATAATATGTGGCAGTCACGATATATTTATGTTTTTTTGAATAATTGGGAGTAATTTCTCCTATTTCATCTATTCCCCATTGTTTGAATGGTATAGATATGGTCACTAGATGGAGCGGAATGGCTCTCCTCTTTTCTCTGTCGACGCTTACTTGACAAGCTTTACATTTCCTAGAATATGCATGAGTGTCCCTGAACAGAGTAGGCCAATAATACCCAACCCTTAATATTTTGTGAGACAATGTTTCTCCCACAAAATGTCCACCTGCTGGGCTGTAATGGATTTCTCTCAGTACCTTTTCTACATCATCCTATTCAATACATCTAAGGAGTACTCCATCATAGTTTACGTGGAAAAGAACATAATTTATGAGGTGATATTTAGCAGATTATAACTTGAGGGATCTCCTTTCTCTAGGGTTTAGGTTCTTCGGTCAAGTTCCATGATGCAGAAGATAAGACAAGTTTCCTTACCAGGATTCTTTCCTGAGAGGTACGTATAAGGCTTCGCCACACCATAACGATAGCTCATTTTCCCAATCGAGGTCTTTTGCATTAATAAAATCTTGGTCTTCAGCGGCCAGTTTACAAAATCCTTGAACTTTGACTATTTTGGATAGTTTTATGTTCATATCAAACTCTTGGATGACTGCCATCCAATTTCCCCTTATTTCTCCCATCTCCTATTGAGTGAACAGAGATTGGACCACTGGATGACGTACTATGACTTTAGTGTGATTCTTCAAGATATAGGATATTAAATGTTTGACTTCTATATATATTGTGTAAGCATGTTTTTCTATAGCAGGGTAGTTCAGTTCGGCTCCTTGGAGGTTGGTGCTAATAAAGGACACTGGTACTTCATTGTTTCATCATCCTTCTGGGTAAGTACTGTGGCCAATGATTGGTCAGAAGCAAAGGTATAAAAGAAAAAATATTTGTTGAAATCAGGGATACGCAGTACTGGTGCTTGGGATATTGCGGTTTTGATTTTGTTAAAAGATTCTTTCCTTTCTTCATCCCATTTAAAATCTGCATATTTTTGAATCATTTTTTGTAAAGGTTTAACAGTTTTGGTGAAGTCAGGAGTGAATTTACTCACAAAGTTGATTTTCCCAAAGAAGGATTGCATGGCCTTTTTATTGTGCGGCAAGGGGAGTTGAGATATCACTTTTATCCACTCAGGGTTGATGTTAATTCCTCCTTGAGATATAATATGACCTAATAATTTCTCTTCTTCTATGCCAAATATGTTTTTCTTAAGGTTAAAGGATATTCCACATTTCCTACATCTTTGAAAAATATGAGTTAAATGTTGAATGTGGTCTTCCTTATTCCTTGAATATACTGTTACGTCGTCTAAATAGAATATCAAACATTTATTAATTAATCCCCAAAAATCTATGTCCATGGCCCTCTAGAAGGTTGCCCCTGCATTAATTAACCCAAAGGGAATTCGTTTGTAAGTGAATGTTCCCTACTTGGTTTGGAAGGTAGTCTTCAAACGATCTTCTTCTGAAACCAGAACCTGGTTAGAACATGAGAAACCATTTGTTGGTGGAAATATATGTATAAATTCCAGACATTAAATCATCAACCCGGGGCTCGTAAGCTTTGAGATGCAAGCATAGGAAATGCGGAATGAAAGCCAATTCTATCTTATGCTAACAAACTGCAGTAAATGAATCAGTAAGAAATGAATGGAAATAAAGGAAACATGTTGCAATGTATTCTAAGGAATTAGATCTATAGAAGAACTATCTAATTAAAAGACAATGAAATTAGCAAAGCGTATGTAGAGAATGGGGGCCCGTGCAAACCTAACACACGCTGTGAAAAAACTTACAGACTAAATGAGTACTTCAAAGACGGGTAGAATATCAACAACTGATGTTTATTGAATGAAATGAAGGATTACAAATGTTCAAGCATGGCTCTCAAATACTAATTCCATCCTACATCAATACCAATCCCCCCTCTTCTCCATGGCTGTATATATATACAAAAAAAGAACAATGTGATGGATCAAAACTAATTCCCTCAAATCAGCCTCATCTAAGCATAATTAGCTTACAAGATATTTGGTTTCCTCTTTATAGTTGATCTTGGTTTGAAAAGATAACCAAGACATGATTACAAATGATTTTACATGACATTAAATTTTTGAGAATATCTTGATTCAGTCTCCCTTGCTGGTTGGACACACCCAGTTATCTAGAAGATTGGAGAAGGCAGACGCAACTGTAAATCTGGACAAACCCAGATTGGAAAAACACCGATATCTCCTTGATTGTTCATGATTTTGGAAATCTTCTCGCATGTCAGCTAAATGGACGCATTCTGCAGAAAACCCATGTTCCAGAATGTCTATATTCTGCTTCATTTTCTTGAGAATAGAGGTCGAAGTCTGCTACTACTAATTTGGCACAATTTTGACCCGTCCTTTGACCACATGCTAGAGGTCCACACATGTGACCTGGGTGTGAAATAATGAACACCAAAGTATGTTGGAGGTATTTCTAACAAAACCAACTTATTCATTTTGGCCTCAATGGTGTGTGTCCACGCTAAACATGGAGGTCTGGTGCGGGAATAGAACTGTCACAAAGCTTCATTGGCAAGATTAGTCTAAACCACTTCTAAATCATTAAAAACAAGGGAAGTTATAATAACTAACAACATTAAGCTTGTTAAACATATCAACTTCAGAAGTGTGGGAAAATACAACAATAGGCATAATAAACAGGTGTGAGGATAGGGTGAAATGGTTAAAAAAGAGACCAACTAATGATGTAAAATATGTGAAATTGGTGAGCCAACATCTCTCCCACACCTAAGTATTTGCATGTCCTCATGCCAAAGGAAGTAGGTACTAGTCAATCCCACCTTGTAAATTGTTGTTGTCATTTCCTCCCATGAAAATAGATCCACTAATAGCTTTCCTTATGTCTCCCTGCTCAAACCCTTTGTTGGCAGACATCAACTTCAAACTACATGCAATACAAAATATGGATAGCCATGTGAAATCTGAGAAACATGCAACCAAGATACATCATCATACATATTCAAGTTCATGCAGGGATTTTCATCAATTAACTCAAGAAGGATATGCCCCTATACTTCATACCAAGTAAAGATAAAAATGTGTGAGCTTGCTTTCTTATTCCATTATGCAAGCATACCATTCATTTGTGGACAACAAGCATGCTAACTGAATAACACCTATGTGCATGTGCATGTAACATATTCAACAATTCTGGATATATAATCTGTGTATATACATCTTAAACTAGCAGTCACATTCTAAATACTGCTACAACCAGATTGCTTCGCATGATTTCTTGAGAATAAAACTCCATGCATGACCAAGCTAACCTCACATAATATTTTCCATAAATGAACCCCCAACATATTTTCCTTTAGAAAATCAAGCAAAGATTTTTACCCTCATAGTGGAATTGTAACAACATTGATAAAGGAAATAAACTTTAAAATTTGCAGTCACTTCTATTGATTTATCTGTCAAACTAGAAACTGGTTTTCCATAAACTTTTGTGAGGTTGTTCATATCATCCTTATGTTGCTTCTCATCAAAAATTAAATCTTACAGGTGCACAAATTTCAAGAAAAAGGAAGAATGGCCGAAGATTTCAATGGCCAATTTCTTGAAGAATACAAACTAGAATTGATTGGAATTTGGTGTATTTATTTGTCATACCTTGATGCATATATGTTCCAAATTTTGTGGCCAAACAATGCACGGTTTGGGAGATATTAAAAAAATCATTTTCTGCTCTATAAGTTTTTAATAAAAAAGAAACTACAACATCATTCCCGTACTTACTCTGGGATTCCCGTACCTACTTTGAATTTCCTGTAGGATGTCATTTTGGAACATACATACTGTTCAAAATTCACCCTTCATCCATGCTAAAAAAATTTGAATTCTCTGAGATTATTTTCTTATGAAAATGGTGGTAGTAACCTAAAAGCAAAGTTTGAGACAATAATGGAAAGTAGTGTTGAAAAATTACTATCATAAATTGTCCAAGTAATAAGATCTAAAATCATTGCTTCCCATAAGCTAAATAATGCACTAGTTGATACACCATTCTACTCAAAAGGTGTTGACAACACGCTGCCCCAAAAATTCAACAATCTCAAATAACATCTGGATATGGTATAAATAAGTCATGGAACATCTTCCCCCACCTGATGTATTTTCATGTCCTCATGCAAATCCATCCTCAAAAATTTTGCAAAGGAGTTAACTCATAACTTATTCAACAAAACCCTACAGCATTCACATTACTAGAAATATCAAAATCAGTCTTTCACTTTTCTGTAAAGATAGTGATTGACTTCAATTGTCAACAAAAACTAGGCCATATATATATAAAAAAAATAGAATTTGTATATTTTTCCATCAAATGTTGATGCTCTCTCGATTCTGAGGCTTCAATGGAAGATTCATTTCAGCTGCCTTTCCAACAATAGATAATCCACTCAGAAAATGTACCCTTGTCAAAATTCCCATAATTGTGCAAAAATGCTTACCCATCACAACATTTCACAACAATTGAATATCCATTTTTGTAGCATTAAGTTCCATTTCTATCTCCCAATGAATTTATAAACAAAATAATTCCCCTTTTATAGAGTGATCATCGAATGAAACATTGCTATACATTCAAGCTAATGAATCATACCATGCAACCTGTCAATGAATCTTCTGTGTAATTAGATCACATGAACACCTATAAATAGAACTGGATTGGGCAGATCAAACAATGTATGAGACTGTTGTAATGAAATGTACTGCTAGTGCAGTTGCTTCCATCTCAAGTTTATTAGACTCAATTACTATTGAGTAGAAACAAGCCGAGAATAACAAATACAATGTGAAATTTGTTTGCTACATAAAAAAAACAGGGGAATGAGGTTGCAAGTGCCATGAGGATCCAAAATGCAATCTTTGCAAATGCTCTTACCATATCTCAAGATGATATTCAAAATCACTTAGGCACACAGAAATGCATTTACTGAATACATTAACAGTTCCAACATTTGAGAAACAACAATCTTTGCAACTCTGTTTCCAATTCATGGTTGATGACAATATTACAAAAAAAAAATTGGATTTGTGAGGTTGTAAGTGGGATCCCAAAATGTATATATTGTTGCTGCAAACTAGCACACAGTAACTACATTATGTGATATAAAAACTATGCCAATTTCTCTAGGATTTTCATTATTATATGCAAAATGGATAGTACACTTGATCCCATATATGCATACTGAACAATTTCCTTTGAGCCTGGAAGATTAGCATGCCTACTATGTTTTTTATCTTTCCCCTATATCCCTCCCTTCACAACTTACAATTCTGTAGGGGCAGCCAGAAAGGTGCACTTATTCAACACTTCACAACCATCAGTTGAGAAAAAGACATAATGGTTAAGGGTTTGATGGAATCAAATTTAAAAACAAAAGGGACACATGTGGGGTTATAAGTGGGTATTGGTGGTATTACGAAAATAAGTGGCAAGGACAAGTGGTAGAATAGAATAACAAGCTTGAAATGTTGTATTTACGATAAATTTCCTTCATTTTCAATAAATCAGAAGGATCGGAAAAATGCTTACCTCAAGTCGCCCTTGGAGTTGACACTTACATATCTAAATTCTGAGTTATTTTTGCAAGAACTTGAGCTTTGAAAACCATCCAAAAAATCTGAGTGTGCATGACTGGATTTGAAGAATGCATCTAGGCTGCTAGGACATTATTGATATATTGCTTGTATGCAGTCTCGGTACCAAAAAAAAAATCATGTTGTTTCCTTTGGGATGTTTGTTAGCGAGCAACTTGCTTAAGAACAGAGATCGGGCATGGGAAGAGAGACCTCCTTCTTTTCAACAAGCTTCCTTGTCAACTGTTGACATTGCCCGCTTATTCAGAAAACATAAAAGAGTTGCTTCATTGTATTTTAAACTAAACCACTAAATATATGTAGCTATTTATTCATTGTCCTACCCTACTTGAGAAAAGAGAAAGAATTTTTTCAAGTATAGGAAAATTTCCAATGAAGCCATGTGCGTAACAGATTTATAAGTAGACTCATATCCAAATATAGAAAAGATACCTCAATGGTTGTCTGGACATGAGAAACCAGCGGCTCTTGTGGAGATGATGCCAAGAAATGTTGAAGGATGGAGGAGTACTACAGCCTAATGATAGTTTGGAACCAAGATTCAATGTAGTCCTTGTTTCCTTGGCTCTCTTTGGCTGACATATCATGAGGCTCTTTTGAGAACTGGTTATCACACTCTGTGATGCACAAACGATCTGCTGACAAACATGCCAAAAATTCCTCAATCTCTGGCTCTAGTATTTGCTCTTCATATTGTGTGGTCCATAGTTCTTTGATTTCCTCTATCTTTTCAGAAGGGCTACTGGATGAAACTTTTAGATCCTCCTCATGTGGACTATGTTCATGGGTCTTTGGTTCCTCAACTACTTCTTGAAAAACAAACTCATCCCTGGTAGCAACTCTGGAGTGTAAGCAAGGATTTGAAAAGATCCTTGCAGGGGTATGTCCTCCTTTGCTCAAAAAATGCTTGATCATTTTACATTATTCTAGCTGATCTTCTAATATTTGTCTCACACATGGACTAATACATGGGATTCTCACAAACTAGAAACTAAAACTTCAAGGAGATAAATGAAATATTACACACCACACTTGTATGAAAGGAAAAACACTTTCATGAAAGGAACAATAAAGGCTTTGGGGAAACTCCCAATAGTGACTACATAGGGTCTTACCTCTCATATTACTGCTTTCCCTCCCCCAATCTATGTAATTTAAAGGCAACACACTTGCATGAAAAGAACAGTCAAGGCTTTGGGGAAACTCCCAATAGTGACCGCGTAGGTTCTTACCTCCCGTCTTACTGCTTCCCCTCCCCCAAGCTGTGTAATTTAAAGGCAACACACTTGCATGAAAGGAACAATCAAGGATTTGGGGAAACTCCCAATAGTGACCACGTAGGTTCTTACCTCCCGTCTTACTGCTTCCCCTCCCCCAAACTTTGTAAACTAAAGGAAACCTATCTAACTAGGCTTTAATCCCTTTGTAGCACCTCCCCGACAATGGTGCAAAAAATGTTGGTGGAAATATATGTATAAATTCCAAACATTAAATCATCAACCCAAGCTCGTAAGCTTTGAGATGCAAGCACAGGAAATGTGGAATGAAAACCAATTCTAGCTTATGCTAACAAACTGCAGGAAATGAATCAGTAAGCAATGAATGGAAAGAAAGGAAACACGCTACAATGTATTCTAAGGAATTAGATCTATAGAAGAACTATCTAATTAAAAGACAATGAAAGTAGCGCAACATATGTAGAGAATGGGGGGCCCTGCAAACCTAACACACGTTGTGAAAAAGCTTACAGACTAAATGAGTACTTCAAAGATGGGTAGAATATCACCAACTAATGTTTATTGAATGAAATGAAGGATTACAAATGTTCAAACATGGCTCTCCAATACTAATTCCATCCTACATCAATACCAATCCCCCCTTTGCTCCATGGTTGTATATATATAAAAAAAAAGAACAAGGGGATGGATCAAAACTAATTCCCTCAAATCAGCCTAGTCTAAGCATAATTAGCTTACACGATATTTGGTTTCCTCTTTATAGTTGATATTGGTTTGCAAAGATAACCAAAACATGATTACAAATGATTTTGCATGAAATAAAAATGTTGAGAATAGATTTATTCAGTCTCCCTTGCTGGCTGGACGCACCCATTCATCTAGAAGATTGGAGAAGGTAGGCGTAATTGTAAATCTGGACAAGCCCAGATTGGAAAAACACCGATATCTCCTTGATTGTTCATGATTTTGGAAATATTCTCACGTACCAGCTAAATGGACGCATTTTGCAGAAAACCCATGTTCCGAAATTTCTATATTCTACTTCATTTTCTCGGGAATAGAGGTCGAAGTCTGTTGCTGCTAATCTGGCACAATTTTGACCTGTCCTTTGACCACGTGCTAGAGGTCCACACATGTGACCTGGGTGTGAAATAATCAACACCAAAGTATGTTGGAGGTATTTATAACAAAACCAATTTATTCATTTTGTCCCCAACGGTGCACGTCCATGCTAAACATGGAGGTCTAGTGCAGGAACAAAATTGTCACAAACCTTCATTCGCAATATTAGTCTAAACCACTTCTAAATCATTAAAAACAAGGGAAATTATAATAATCAACAACATTAAGCTTGTTAAACATATCAACTTCAGAAGTTGGGGAAAATACAACAATAGGCATAATAAACAGGTGTGAGGATAGGGTGAAATGGTTAAAAAAGAGACCAACTGATGATGTCAAATATGTCAAATTGGCGAGCCATCACAATCTAGAAGGGAAAAAAATTCAGAGCCGGATATGGTTTGTAAGAGTTTTTCCATAGTTGGGACTGGGTAGTTATCATTTTTTGATGCTCTGTTAAGTTTTTTGAAATCCACACATAAGCGGATCTCCCGAGACTTTTTCTTGACAGGCACCAAATTAGATACCTAAGCAGAGTGTCTAACCTGAAAGATAATCTTGGCATCTAAAAATTTCTTTAGGTATTGATACTTCATAGGTTCCAGAGACGGGTGATACTTCCTGAGTTTCTGTTGGAAAGGTTTCATTCCATACTTTAACGGGATTGTGTGTTGGATAATGCGAGTATCATAAGTTTTCAATTCCCAGTAGAACCAAGAAAAGACATCTTGATCTTCTTTGAATAGTTTGAGATAAGATTTCTTGTCTTATTTGCACACTGTCTTACCCAAATTGAAATTCTTGGGATTTTTAGGGGTTCCCAGGTTTATAGTTTCGTATATAGGACATGAGCTCCCCATTTTTGCATTCTTTGGCCCCCTAAATCTTTCCCTTAGGTTGAAAAGGTTCTCCATGTTGGCCACTCCTTTTGGTATCATGTGAAATTTTGGTTTGTCATCAAATTGTTTTTTGCCCTTCTTTTGTTCATGACGATTTGATTATGTGAGTATTTCTTGGAATATTTCATCATCAATGACTAAATCCTTAAAATTCTCTTGGTTATTCAGGAAATCTACAATCTGTTCATCCCCTTCAAAGACATTCCAGTTATAAATGTTGTTAGGCACCGACAGTTTGTAGAGAAGTTCTACTACAAACCTTGAGGCTTCATAGTATTCTAAAGGAGATAATCTTGAGGCTGCGGTGGCTAAAGAATCAGTGGGAGTATTTTTTATCCTGGGAACAACAGTAATGTTGAAGGCCTCAAAATTGTCTATTATCTTGTGTACCTCTTGTTGGTAATTTCTCAAGTGTGGTGAATTGAAATGGATAGTATTATTTACTTATCTAACGATAATTCCAGAGTCTCCCAAAACTTTCAATTCTTTGACGTTTAATTCGATGGCCTTCTTTAGTCCCTGGACTAGAGCTTCATATTCAACAGTGTTATTAGTGCATTCAAATTCTAATCTGTAGGATAATAAGTTTTGTTTCTCCTTTGGGTCAATGAGGATACATCCTGCTCCCAACCCCTCTTGCGATTTAGAACCATCAAAGTACATCGTCCAAATTTGTGGAGGATAATTCCTAACTTCTTCATGTCTAGCTATTTTTTCACTTTCATCCTCCTTCTCTATTACTCCTGTTGGAGAATTGTGACATTGGATGCTTTCTTCTATGGTTTCTAGTAAGTCTACTTGAAATTTCATTTCAGATATTTGAGTGGGAGGTATGTCAGACAAGTGAGGTGTGAAATTACTGAAATCAGAATCACAGGAGTAGTTTCCTAAAATAGGGAACTTTGTCAACGAGGGTTCATTTGGGGTCTCTAAATCAGTGTTGTATGTTTGAGATATCTTTCTTTGTCAATCTCGATTATGTTTGTATGTCCTTTTAATGGAAACCAAAAGTGAGCCTAGTTAGTACTATATTATCCATTTAATTTCTCAAACCAGACTCGACTAAGTAGCATTCCATAGACCTCTGGGATGCCTACTATGACTATGTCAATTACTTGCACAAATTTGGGGTGTGTAGCAATTCTGATAATGACATATTTAAATTCCCCAATGATCTTTACCTGAGTCCTATCTAATTGTATAACATGTTTATCAATTTTGAGTGGGGTTACATTCAATTTCTTGCAGATTGACAATGGCATGACATTTGAAGATGCCCTTGAATCGACTAGGAAATTATGTAGATTTCTATTGAAAACCTCAAATGTCAAAAGGAAAGGAGGAACAAAATGCCTTCCTCTTTTTTATATAGAAAAAGCATTCAGACTTGGCTTCTTTGTTAAATATGTAAGAGATGGGACCACAATTTTATCATTGCTTGTTATAGGGGTATCTATTAATTTTAAGGCCTGTAACAAAAAATCCTTTTGCCGAGGGATCCTACATATGTCCATGATAGACGCATTGGCCTTCATATTTTTTAAGTCTTCTACCACATTGTAGTCTAACTTAGGAGCTTCCCGTGTGTGTATGTTTGTGGGATTTTTTTGAGAAGAAAATAGGGGTTTGGGGTGATCGACCGCTTGATTTCCTCGAGATAATTGAGTAGTGGTGGGATTACTTTGGACAGGTTGAATTTTACTTCGTGTTTGTATATCCATAATTTCATTCGGGGGTCCCTGCACCTCAAAAATGTCGTTGAAATATATCAGGTGATCGAAATCCCATATCAACATGGAAGTTCCTTCAGGTGGTTCTTGACTTTCTTGATCAATAACACCTATTTCTGAGCCAATGGGTTTTTCAGTTAGAAAGCATTCATCTAGGAATTGATTAGCCATTAGATTAATAGCATGCAACCATTGGGGACAGTCCCTTTCTAAATGTTTTTCTTGATGGTACGTGCAGAAGGAGTCCGATGCTCTGTTCCCTAAGTCAACATTTAGGTTAGCCGGGGGAGGTTCTATAGCTTTGAAGGGTGGATTTATTTTTAAAAAGGTCTTATAAGATCTTTGATTTTGGATTCCTTCCCCATCACTCTTCATATCTATGATCTCATTGAATTTTTTTTTATCATCCGCTGGAGGCTTTCTTTATCCCCTCCTTATTTCTCAGGACCTTGTTCTGTTTTTTTTATCAGGGGTCTTATTAACAAAATTCCCCTCTTAGGTAGAGGTTTGGTTTTCGTTTTTATTAGTGAGATCTGACCTTCTTTTCACCCTTTCATTTGGAATTCAATCATTTTACCTTCTTCGAAATTTTCGGCTAGAGTATGTTTGGTATCCCTTTTTACGAACATGGAAATAGAAGCTAGGAGATCATTAGTGTATACTTCAATTTGCAACTTCTGGGTAGGTTTAGCCTTGGGTTGGAATTTGTTCAAAATGGTGGTAAATATTTGGTTGTAATATTTAACCTTTTCTTTTGGACTCATAGTGGCGGTGAAAAGGCCAGCCATTAAAGCTCCTATGGTAGTTTCTTCAGCAAATTTTTCCAATAAATCCTTTTGAAACTTTGTCCAGCTAGCTATGGAACCAACTGGTAGGTTGAAATACCAAGTCGAGGCTAAATTTTCAAAGGTATAAGGGAAAATTATGCACACTACATCTTCGTTTTGTACATTCATTAACCTTATGTAATGATCCCAAGCCAAATTCTTTCTTGGAATCACTAACTACTACTAATTTATTGAGTTATTAAGTGCATACAAGATTCATCAACACATGGACATCACAATATATTCAAGATGTAGAAGCACAAGCAAAGATCTGACCTTTTTATTATGAGCAATGTAAGATCAATACAATAGATGGCCGATCTGGAATAAACCTTAGATGGTTGTACAAGCAATAGATATGAGCTGCTACAAAATGCTCCCGACAATACAAAATAAGCCTCCAAAGGCTGGATATACAATGAAGACTAAATCAAGCAGATCTGAGCCGTACTAATGCTCAACCTCCAAGCTGGAAAGTGCCACGTC
>SNQJ01S0000280.1:82343-97891 GCA_010110895.2 Picea sitchensis | reverse complement strand
CCAACCTCTTACTTATACTTTTCCTTTTAATTCTCTGTTGAGTTAGGTTAACTCCCAGGGTTAATCTTCTATTCCTCTGTTGAGTTATCTTTTACTCCTTTATCCTTTTCCTTTCTTAAGTCAACTTAAAAATATAACTTTTAACTTCTTGACTTTTCCCCCTCAGTGTGAGACTATGACCTAGTGGGGGTGCCCAGGCCATTGAGTCTCCTCATCACCTCTCTAAGAGGTGGGGGATATTACACCTTATAGCTAATATGAACTTCTTAATATGGTCCTTGGGAAATCCAGATGTTTTAGGGTCAAATTTAGGAAGCAATTTTTCTAGATGTCTGGGTAGGTTATGCATCTGACCTAGAATTTCCAGAGCATCTCTTTCCAACCATGGTTGGTTATATTGAGGTTGATCTCCCCTTTCTCCATTTTTATCATTATTATCCTCCATGTCTTCTTATTTGGAACGTGAGTGATCTGAGTTAGACCCTTCCTCCTCAGATTCAAAATTGTTGGGTTCAGAGTAATTGCCAGTTGGTGTTTCGGGTATCATATTAAGGGGTTTTTCGATCTCTGTGAGGGTAAAATATATCAGGTCTTCTACCATGTGGAAAAATACTTGGTCAGGGGTGTCAACAACTGATCTTCTTATTTGTTTTCTTCAAGGAAGTAAAGGAGCTAAGGGTAATTCTTTGATCTGTCAGACGTAAGCTCTAGTGATTCTTCTGAACTTATTTAACTCTTGGTGGGGAAGAGCGTAAGGTATTTCAAGGTAAATGTGCTCTTCATATTTGTGTTGAGGTGAGTTACTCGTATCGGGAGTACTCTTTGTATGTGGGTTGTATTGAGAGTGACTAGCCATGCATGTGGGCTGTTTTGAATCTATAGGCTTTGCAGAATATATTATCGGAAATTTTATTAGCCATGCATTCATTCAGGCCTTCCTTCTAGTGCTAATTTTTTTTATGGGTCAGAGGTTCCTTTAACTCAACAGTAGGAACCAAACCCACTTAAGAATCCCAATTAGACTCGTAAGCGTTTGATGAGTGGTAAGGTTCTCCATATTCGTGATCTAGCTAGAATTATTGATGGGCTTTAATCGTGATTGAAAAATATGTCTTTTCTGTGAAACCTTTCCTCAGGCTACACAGTTCTCTTTTTGGTTCTTTTCTAATGTTTATAATAAAATAAAGATAGAGCTTAAGCTAAATGGAAGAGGTAAGTTAAATTGTATGTTGGGGGGAAGGCTAGGTTTTAGGATAACCTTTATACCTTAGCATGCAGATGAAGAAGATATAAACTACTTCAAACTAGCATTAATGACATTTTGATTAGTAGACATTCTACATTTTCTGAGATAACAATTATAGAAAGAAAATATGCACGTGACAAGAAGCTAGTGCAATAAAAGTAATTTTCAATGTTCTATTATCAATGACAGGTTAACACAATCGATTTCTATTCATCAACTAGAGTAAAAGAACTATTACAACATTTATAAGATAAATTTAAATGACAGATACAACAACTCTTACTCAATACAATAGAAAATATTGAATCCGGAGATAGAAATAATCCCCCTTGGTCCAATCACATTCACGCCTCAGATGAAAGAAGTGTCTTTGGTTCTAAACAAAAATTCTTACTTAAAATAACTTGCACAAAAAATAGTTCTCTTACAAAATTCTAGAAAATTCTTTCTCTCCAGAAACCATCGACACCTTGCCCAAGGTCGATGCCCTTATTTGTAACAAAAATTAACTAATATAAAAATATCTACTAAGTTGTGTTAAATTGAGAAAACGCCACATGACGGATTTTATCTATCTGTTCTCTTTTTCTTCTCTTTTGCTTCTCCTTTGATCATCTAGTGTTTTACTCAAGTGGATTCTTCTTCTCATAATATGACCAATTGAAGAAGAGATCATCACATGTATTTGCATATGGAAACCTGTGTTGATCCATCAGAGTGGAGAGGACCTCCTTTATCTCCATTTCTTGTTCCTTGTACTTTATTAGCTTGATACTTAAGCGTTGTAGGATAGCAAGAGATTTAATCAGGGGTTCCATGAACTTCTTCACTTGACCCAGGATCATACTTGAAATCTTTGAAATATCTACTTCACATGCTAGGTCTCGCTCTTCATGTTGTTTATCTATGTCATGCAAATCGGCGAAATCCTCCAGTGGACCAAACTCTGGTAGGTCAATGTTATTCATTTCCCAATTGATTTTCTCCCAATGTTTCTCACATTCTCCCCATCTTTCCTACATTTTCCATTAAGGTTCCTGGACCATGCTTACCCAATGTTCAACTACCTTCCTTATTCAAACAATGTTTCTATCCATCAGCACTCGGATTCCATGCTCTTATGTATCTCAACCCTTCTGCACTTCACTGACGTATTCTATCCGTTCTAAGGCTTGATGTTCCTTTTCATACCATCACTGCAAGTATTTACAGGTGGCCAGCCCCATGAGGGTATCTTCCTGGAAATCAGTTATGAGAACGATGAAGAGATCTCTTTCACTTGTGAATCGTGCATACATTTCTTGGAATTCACACTTCAAGAGTACCACCGCTTGTGTTGAATTTTGGTATTAATTTGCTTGATGTCCCAAATGCTCTAGTTATTTCTTCATGGCATCCACCTCCCATTCATCCCTTTTTTCTCTGTCTAAAGTAGTATCGGCTATGCCCATACCTGCTCCAATTAGCTCAATCATCTTAGCATTTTCTTTGTCAAACATTCTTTCCTCTGTGGTTATGAGAAGTGTGCTATCGAGTGTGAGCTTCATTTTATTGATTGTTCTTCTCATCACAACTTTCATTTTCCTATCATACGCAATTTATTGTATATCGATGACTTCATCTACCAGTTAAGGAATCTGTTGATCTCTCCAAGACAGAGTACTTCCTAGGCTCCCTATCGTATAGAGATGTTCCATGGAAGGTTCTTTCAATTCCTTAGTAGGGGAGGTTTATGTATTCTCTGGTGATTTGGCCTTTGGATGGTCCTTGTTGGCCGACAAATTCTTTGTCCTAGCTCGGAAAGTAGGTGAAGGATCGACATTAGTTAGGAGTTTGACCATTGAGGTGTCGATTTCTAGTTGCTCCATTTCTTCTTCTTATTCACCAGCACCCAAGTCATTCTTGGAGTTATCATTATGAGGTTGTGTTCCCAATTGATCGATAAATTCAGTGTCCAGAGTGCTCCTAGCCTCATGGTTTCCTTTATGTGGATTTGGAATCAAAACATCAGAAGTTCGAGCAGATGTTTCCCTAGGTTCCTCCTCTAGTGTGATTGGTACCGGAGTTATGCACAAGGCTTATGAACCTTCCTCATCGCCATATATGGTGATTAAATCTATGAGGACAGTAGGAATACCTATCCCACTTGATTCTCTTGCTGACCTTTGTTGAACGTAATAGTCACCTACGATACTTCCTGTGGTGGCATAGGGCTAGTTTTTTCCTTGTCGACACTTTCTTCCGGTGGGATTGTACTTGAATTATTGAGTTCTGCCTCCTCGCTTGTACCTACCGGAGTGATTCTCAAAGGTCCTATCAAAGTATTGAGTAGGGGATCTTCCCCTAATCTTGCAATATATCTTTCGACTTCTTCTAGTTACAACATCCCCCTTCTTTGTGCCTCAGGTTCTTCTGCTGCGCGGTTTTCATCTCTTATCCTAATGGCTTCTTAAGCAGTGTGTTCTATAGTTTCAAATTCTTCATCCAAGGTCATTGCTTTAAATTTGGTCATGTTTGGGTTAGCCTTTCTATGTAGCACTTCCTCCCAGTCCTGGGTGCCTTCGGTAAAGATTTCATCTTCAAAAATATCATGAGCATATGCCCAATAGGAGGATACCTGTGATGTATGTTGGGGAACTAAACCCTTTGTATCATGTTGGCGAAAGGGGCCTGTGGGGAACCGATACTCAAGCTAATTTAACCCTTCTTGTTTCTCTTGCGCAGTGTCTTTGACAATATAAAATCCTATATGAAAACCATAGGGAATGAAATCTCTCCTCTTATCCTTTACCAAGGAAGCATTATAACCTTGTAAAATGGTTTGGTAGAAAATCTCTCCCAATATGAGATGATTCGAGAAATGAACGGGGAGTAGGTGGGGTGCACCAGTAGCTCTGAACACTTTGATATAGGTTCTTGTCTCTTCGAAGTACCAGTGTCCAACTTTAGCTATCATCTTTTTGGATGCCACTGAAATCCTAGGGCATTCCTTTATAAAGATAATGAATTATATCTTGGATATGAATCCATCACATATCATGGCATATGATATTTTGTACCTATTCTCCCATAAGATACTGAAATAAACATGTACAAGAAATTCGACAATATGCCAGCTTAAATTCATACCTACGGAAACGTTTCTTGTGCAGATTACGTCTAGCAGGTAGGATGTCATGTAGAAGATTGGAACTTATCCTTCCTTCAGTATTCGGGCTTGTAGGAGATTAATACTTAGTTGTTTGGAAATAATAGCTCCCCAATTGAAACTACTCCCAAAAATCGCCACGGTATACGCCAAGGGCATCCAAGCTTCTGAAAATTTTGAGCAATCCTTTTCTCCATATAATCGGCAAAACAAAGCCATTAAATACATGTAGGGCTCTTTGAGATTTACCATGCTATACCAGCCATTTCTTCTGTTTGTGAACTTGTTATATTCCCTCCATCATGAGGCCAGTAATCTGCTAGTGTCATGGCACTCATAAAATCTGACCACAAAGTCTGTATTTATCTTTTCCTCTGGGTCTCTCAACTTGTAATATTTTTGTACCGCAAATGGAAGAAAAACACAAACACATTCTCCCTCCTCATTGTTGACCATGCATTTCACTATGTCTATGTGGTCAATTATCCATCCTAAGGTTTCGATGCAAGGTAGAACTGGGGTCCGACAAGCCACCCTGTGCAGATATGATCTCTTGATGTTTAGGAACACTTGATCACCCAATATTCTGACGTTCGGGTCACTGTGAGGTGTGAAATTTGGGTAATCCCCTTGACTGGTTTTTCTATACAAGTCTCCCCAAGATGGGAGCACCACTTTAGATCCGGTTCTTACCTCTATGTCACCGAACGTCGGAGGTTGGATAAACTCCTTTTTGGTAGATATGTGAATAACTGATTCCGTCTTTGAGACAAAATCAAGCTCTCTTGTAGCGCTCGGTGTAGATCCGTTATTGACCTCTGGTTCCTTCATCTTGGGGGTTCTTGGAAAACGCCTAGTCATTGGATTTATTGGAGGCATTTTTCTACAGAAAATAATTTCTTTTTATAGTGAACAGCTAAACAACCTCCACAAATGTTATTGATGCAATCGCAAGTGAAGAAATTATAAATACAATGCTTAACTCTTGCTTGCAGGGAATTAACTTGGTCTTACTAGTAATCAAATTTAGAGAGCATGATGTAAACTCCTCGACGCCTTCTCTTGCTCCTTCATCTACTTAAGGGAATAAGTGATTTGCGAAGAGAATACCATGCTTGGGTATGACCTTGTAAATTTAAATAGAAAGTATACTTACCTTGTCGCATCAAGTCTTAAATTTGGGAGTGTAAATGCGATCTACGCAATCTATCACATAATATGCACCATGCTTAGGATTAAATGAAATGCAGGATGGCGGCGCATGAGCGATTTACTTCATAGTTTATCGGAGAATTAAAATTTCTTTTGATGGTTGGCATGCAGGGTTGTGGTATAAATTACATGAAAATTTAACTTATCCATCAAATTGCAGATCCTGTCTTACCTCAGCTAGGGGTGTTCCATCAAATTACCAAGCCTTTTCGTGTTCACAAGAAACTCGTATGATCAGTGTCAGAAAAATAGAAGGGTCTTTTGAATGGAACAACAACATGGATTGGCCAGGATTTTCGGTGTATCATGATGAAGGTTCGATGAAAAACCCCGATGTTTGGTGACCTATCAGTTTGTCGATAGTTAATGGGTGAATCAAATTCGACAGTTTCTCTTAAACATTGTTTCATTGATACCTTTAGGAAAAATATCTGACGCCGACCGAAACCGTCGTACAAAACTGACGTGCAAATGATGAGATGGAAGTACAGATATGACATGGGGAACCTCAAAAGATGACGTGGGGAAAATACTGAGTCATACGAACTATTTACATGGAAAAGACATGTGGTTATTGATTTCAACCTCTACGTGAGAAACATTTTTCAGCATCGATGATTTTCTTTAGACATACATCCTTGGCTACAACGTCCTATCCTGCCGATGTCGACGATGTATCGGTGATTGGCAATCGATGATTGTGACGGTAATTTTTCGTAGTTTTGTCCCTTGGAGTTCTTCGATGCCAAAAATGCATTGGCGATCAGTGATCAGAGATTCGTGATGCCTATGTTGATGGTTTACCTCTTAGATTTCGCCGAAGACGACGGTACATCGACGATTTTTAGAAACCTTCTTTGTAGGTAAGAATTAGTGATCGGTGCACCCTTTCTCCCATTTTTTCAATGTTGATGATACATTGGTGATCAATGATCAGATATTATCTTTTTTATGTGGGTATTTTGCCTCACGGATTTTGCCAATACCGATGATAGGCGCGTGCCTCAAATTTTTAGCCATGTACGCTTAGTCTAAATACCAAGTTTACTTAGAGAAAAGGTCAATCTATTCAACAATTCCAAACCAAACCAAATATGATCGATAATAAACCATAACAACACATAAAACCCATTGATCCCTACACAACTGACTAAAATCAGGAAAAACAAAGTGGTACCCAAAAGAAAAAAATTCACAAAACTTTTAGGGTGTGTTGAGTGCTCAACACCACCTATCATTGGAAATGGAACAACAAAGACCATCCATATATGAGTGTCTCACCTATATTTACACTTTCCTTCATGTCCATATTATTCAATCAACTTCGGTTCCCATAAACACACCTCTGGGGCTTCATGTAGACATCATCAAATGCACCCATCACATCTGCTGACATCAACCACTCCATCAATGAAAACTAACTCACCATCAATATCAACCACATCTCTAGGGATTCTGTACTTATCGAAGGGTTGACATAAATATCCAATGGTTGACATCAATGACAACCAACTATCAAAATCAAGTATCCAACACCTTCATGAAAAGGTATGCCATTCTCCCAATTCCTTGTGTGTGATGTTATTGCTTGTTTCTAGAAGAACCATAGGAAATATATCCTAGTCATGTCTAGGATTTCTATTGCAATCCTAAGGAGATATTACTGATCTGTTCAGTGAGACATATGTGAGAAAAAATAACATAATAGATTGGCGACTCCACTAGGGAAGAATTATTCTCTAGTTAAGTCTCCTTGTCTACCTCTTCCTTTGCTTGTTGTGATTTTCATTTGAGTTTTATTCCATTCAGTCATCCTAGGGCCTATATATAGTAGATATGATAGATATGATCCATATCTTGAATATCTGCAACAAATCCACCCATTTCAAAAAGAAAAAAATTTCAGCTCCTCGCTGGTTGCACCATAGGTGTCTCGTGAGGCCCCCTCATTGGTTGACAGGCCTATGTCCCACAAGGCCAAAACAACTGGTGCAAGTCCCATTACTAATAATCATGGGTTACAAGAGGGATAAAAATAGAGTATCCTCGCTCATCCAATGAAGGAAACCCATGAGGACCCTTGTAGGGTCTACAAAAAAGGTTCTTTAGGGTGCAAAAAAAGTTCATTTTTTGCGAAAAGTTTTCTAGGTTTTTTTCTGTGAATCCTAGTGACCCTATTCTTGGGGAAGAGAACCTTTAGAACTTAGTTTTTCGAGGCATTTTTCATCATTCTTTGCATGACATAGAAAATAAAATGAAAAAATGTTGTTTATGATCATCCCGTGTGAAGCATTCTAAGACCTCTTTTCATAATTGCACTTGTGAACTTTGGGGTCTGAAATTGTATTTTTGGGTGATTGATTGTTGCATTTAGTTGATTTTCCTTTTGCAATTGGGTTTTACATTGTTAAGATATATTCCTTGTGAGTTTTTGGTTGATATATCATATAGACATTGGAGTGTGCCAAGGGGCATCACTACCAATATCACACTACCCTTTTCTTGCTAATTTGTTGGTTTCCATTTGCATTGTGTGTTCTTGCATAGATCAAGATTTTTTACATTTCAATTGGAAAATCATAAAAAAGAAAAAATGTTTGTTGCATGTTAGGTTTTATTTTGAATCATTAGTGTTCAAGTGCATTAGAAGCATTGGTTGGTTTCAAATATGGTTTTGTTGATTGGTTGCTTGCTGTGTGCAAGGATTTATTTCTGAACTTGGCAAAGAAAAAGAAAAGTATTTTTCCCTCCCGTAGCTAGAGCTTATTGGAAAGAGTGAAATTGCATCATCATTCTTGCATTGCTTGGTTGGGTCAAGAGTCATAACATCATTAAAGTTTCATCCATTATATTTGGACTAAGAAACAACCATTAAAAATAAAAACTTACTCTAAAATCAATTAGACATTTTTCTTTTGATAGAGAACCAACATTAGCTAGGCTTAGGGAATTGGAACAAGATTGGAGAGTAAACTCTCCAAGGCCATAGAACTCAACTTAGGAGTCATTAAAGAGCATTAAAATCCATTATTCCAACCATGTGTCGGAAGCCTCCTCTAACATAGGATTTAAGCGCGAGGTCGCATTGAGGAAAGTAGGGATATTATCCCTCTCTCGTTATCTTGGTGTTTGAGATACTGCTTTGATTGTTACGTGTATGGGTTTTTTTTTGGTTAACACATTCATAGATCCACGATTAGTTACCCTTTCCTTATGTGTGATTTTACTTACGATTGTTCACCTGACCATTGGTTGTTCGGTGGTAGCCTTAGTGACCTTTCCTAGGGATCCACATGGGTGACTGCAAGTGGGACGTGCATGTGGCACCTAGGGAAGACATTCATTCAGGATGTTAGTTCCCCCCAAGGTTTCCCACCTTAATAAAGAGTACTTTCACTGTTCAGGGTTGTTTTGTGTAGATAATCATAATTTCTCCTCACACCTTCGCTAGCTAATCTTGTGGGGGACTTGATCCCCCCCATAGGGTTGGTTTTCGGAAGGCCCCTCAACAAATTGGTTTGTTTTTTGTTTTCCTATATTTGATTAGGGGTGTTCTCTTTGAGTCTAATTCTAGGTCAGACATAGGTTGATTTTTGTTTTTTAGTAACATAGTTTATTCATCGTGGCTGAATTACCACACTAGTCTCGTTGATTATGAGTACTTGATCCTATTATGGAGGTGCAACCGCCTCTAATGCGACATGACATAAGTGAAAAATAATTTGAAGGGTATTATATTTGGTTTGATGAGATCATTTTGGTTGAAGTAGAGGTGGTAGACGAACATCCTCCACCAAATTTCAATCCACCTTTAACTGAGTTAGACGCCCCTTTATCTATCCAATTAAGGGAAACTTTTAGTGAGCCTTTTTATTTGTCCAGTCATCCTCCCACCATGTCAGGACCTAGTGTTTCATATATTGTAGATGGGCCTACAATCCCATCGTAAGCATCCATGTAATGTATACATTTACACCCCTTAAATCCATTAGACCTACACAATCCATACCCTTTCAGTTTGGTTCCTTGATCTGGGGGACACCCTCTGTGTCATAAAATCCATATTTTAGTATATCTAACATCCTGACACCCATCCCTTCCACATCAATTCCCACTTTATAATTATTTTCTAGTGGGAGGTCGAGATTTGGTTTCAGCATGGGGAATGGAACTCCTTCCACCTCCGTTAATCCAATGAGTGGCCTGACATCATCAACTGTACTGGGTGTTCCTTTTGGATGGAGTATGCCTAGTGGTTTTGGGGATATCCCTAGCCATTCTAGGGGAAATATTACATCTGTAGGTTTCAACTTTCCTTGGGTTATCACACCACTCCCTCGAGGTACATCCCTTGGGGAACAATTTTTACCATGGGGAGGTTTTCCTTTTGTGTCAACATCTGGTCCTAGGGGTTTCTTCCCTAGGACCAAATTTGGGAACATATTTCCAAGAGGGTCTACATTTCCCCTTTGGGGAAACACCCTTGGGGGGATTTTTGATTTCAAGAGTAGTCTTATTGTTGAAGGTTTCACCATCCTTGCAGGCACTCACTCTTCAAGAGATCCCCAATCCTCCAGTAGTACCAACATAGGGGGACCACATGGTCCATCTGGGACAGTAAATACTTCACCTACCTCCCAGTTTTCATTTTCACCATTGCCTTTCCTCGCGATGCTTGATTTACCATATTTGTCTCAGTTAAAAAATGATCATGTTTCCCATTACCCATCATGGATGATAATGCCATCCAAGCTACCATCAAATATTCCTAAGTTTCACATAAATCCAGGAGAGGACTCCTCTACACACATCATGACTTACCACTTTGTGTGTTCATCCAATTCGTTAATGAATGATAGTGTAAGGTTGCATCTTTTCCATAGATCCCTTACAGGAGCCACTGCCAAATGGTAGTTTGAACTTAAAGGTGGCTCTTTTATAACCTTCAACGTCCTGGCTATGGTGTTTTTAACGCACTATAAGTTTCCTATTTAGTACGAGATAGGACTAGAGCTCTTGAGTTCACTGCGTCAAGACAATTCCACTCACATATTAAATCATATACATGAGTGGAGGACACGGTGTAAGATGATTAAGACTCAGATTTCGGACAAGAACCTAACATAGTGGTTTACCAAGTCCCTCTTACCACCCATTTCCTTGGATGTAGCTATGGTCGGGGTAGCCACTAGGGTTTTCTCAGTCGAGTACTCTATATGACATCATCCTAAATGTTCCTCACCCGTCAATTGATCCAAGAAAACATAGACCACATGGAAATGGTGTGATTGGTCTTATTTCACATGCATCTGTGAACCAGTTAGTTGATTATATGGGTCAAATGTACATTAATTCTCATTCGTCAGTTTCTAGCACTAATGCTCAAACTGTTGCAATCCCTTCTCAAACCTTCAAGGTGAATTTGGTGCAGTCCATGCAACTGATTAATCCTGAGAAAACTAGAGGTAAGAAAAAGAAGAAAAAGAAGAAGAATTTCAATAATGAGAAAGGTATTTCCTCCACCAAAATCACCCAGGATGGAGGCAATAAGGAAAACAACATGATGCCGGAGCATCGCTCACTCCACCAAGCGAGCCAGCGCGTGGAGCAAAGAACAGCTGGACAACGCCAGCATTCAAATTTTGGAACATTGTAATATGGCTGCGCCAAACATTAAATGTGTTGATGTGATGAAGCACACTTTGTATATGTAACGGACCTTGAGCAGATAAGCTCTTGTCCTTAAGTAGCTGAGGCATTTATTTAGATTTAATGCAAGTAGATAGAATAGTTAAGTCTAGATTAGACAGTTTTTAGCTTTCGAGAGGGAAAACGGAGTATAGACACCCTCCCTTGTATCATTGTAAGATAACATTCATTTTCAGCATTAGCATTAAGAGGAAGAAGCGAAGAGCAGAGAGCTTGTGAAGAAACTCCATGTACAGCCATTGAATTAATAGGAAGAGCTTTGATTCAATTCCATGGATGTGTTTGATCTCTGTGTGTTGTTGATATTGTGTTGTTGCATGTTTGCTTCCTTTTATGTGTATCTTTTATATGCTGCATATGTGATAGAATATCAGGTTCGAAATCTGAGGGAATGAGAGAATGAGTTTCAATTGTTTCTCTGCTTAAGCCAGGAGATTCCTGCATCGAGTGCAGTTGAATAACTCCGCATAGAGTGCGTTGAGGAGGCTAAGCAGTTGAACTTTTGTTCTCTTTAACTCAGAGTCGTTTTGAGTCATTCGAGCCGTGCAGGTGAGTGCAGGTCGGATTGGAGTCTCAGAAGCAAGTCTGAGAACAGAGAGGCCAGAGCGTCTGTGAGGGTGAAAGCGCAGAGTCCGGGGAGACTTCAACCCTTTGAAAGCCGTTGGAGGTTGAACGTAGGGAGTGTGCGGGAGAGTTCTCTGAAGGAGTCAGAGGAACAAAGCTCAGAAGGACCAGCAATTTTGTTTTCAGTTGCACAAGACAAAGGTGGTGAACGGAGAAGTTCTTCAAGATGAAGAGAATCGACGACTTGAATCGTCGTGGAGAATCACTAGGAGTGCGACCTGACTTGTGGGCCAGATATATCAGGAGTTCGCGACGGAAAATCCCTGTTTCTCGTAGAGTGAGTTCACGAGAAGGCGAAACACGACGTCCTGGAATGTTTTGCATGGTGTACGTCGGGATTTGATGATGTGACAGGTGACCTCGGGATATCGGATCTCGGAAGTTGGAGGCATCAAAGTCTGACCCCGGAAGTGACGAGTGGGCGAGGTCGCGAGATTCCGAGTCATCGGCATCTCGGCACTTCGGGTCTCGGGGCTTGAGAATACGAAGGTATAGAGATGCTAGTCGCGAAGTCGCGATAGCACGAGGTCCCTGCCCGCCGAGGGAAAGTCAACGTTGACCAGAGGCATCGGGTATCGGGGATCCAAGGGTCCAGTTCCCAGTGGTGGAACTTGTGAAATCGCGAGAGCCGATCCTTCATTAACTCAGGAAGGGAGGATCGCCGGAAGTAACTGTGGGTAAAGACTCCCGAGGGAGTTGACGAGTGAAAAATCTTTGGGACGAGAACTAGGAGGTCCTGGTAGGTGCGACCGTACCGCCGAGGGTGGGGGTTGCGTCACAACAAGAGTCATTTTACCTACACGATTTGTGGGGAATACCACCCTACTCACCAGTTCCCCAGGAATGATGAGGTCCACATATTGTTTTCACAATAGTGGGCCCCCTAACAACCTACTTTATTAACCCATCCTTTCCCCTCTCAACCTCAAAACATGGTTTCCAAGAATCCTTCCCTTCGCAAGGGGGCATGGCAGGTACCCATCCCCATGAGGTGTATTCCTTGAATGCTTATGTATTCACGTGTGACCACACAATCAACTTGAAGAAAAGGTCCAATAGCTATGACATTCCAAAGCCTTCCCATGTTGTCCCAGAAGCAACATCTTCATCCTAGTCTGGTGGCCCTCTCCATATATAGAATCCATTTCTTGATGTACTGCTTCGCTCCCCAAATTGCATTATTTTTCATATGATGCACAATACCAACACATTGGTTTTCCCACAACTACAATATTGTGGAAGACTTAGCCCAGGAACCTTGTTCCATGTCAGTGATTGAATTTATCCAAAGTTGCCCCATGCAACAAAAATCCTTGCACTTGGACATATACGGGGTTGATCCCTCAGAGTCAAGCTTGATGAACTTTGATTCATATCAGGTAACTCATAGGATCTCCCATCAAGTAGCCTTCCAGATTAAAGTGAAAATGGTGGGTAAAGAAATCTTTTGAACTATTGTTGATGAAGGAGCCTCAACTTGCATCATGTTTATTTATTGTTGGAAAGCCTTCGACTCTCCTAATCTTGATATATCTGCCACAATTCTGAAATCCTTCGATGGACACATGTTCCAACCCCATGGAATAATCACTTCCTTACCCATCGAGTTAGGTGGTAAGACTATGTCCATCACCATGGAGGTCATCGACGCACCACTTGAGTGCAATCTATTACTCGGAAGTACTTGGTTCTACGAGATGACTACAGTTGTTTCGTCGGTCTTTAGGGTCCTACATTTCCCTCAACAAGGGAAAATTGTTACCATCGATCAAATTGAGTTTTGTACCCCAAACCTTGTATCCAATGTGGGGTCTAATGTACCCTTTGTCAGTGATACCAAACAGTCGTATCTAAACGTTGGTGTGAGGATGTTCAAATATCCTTTTCTTATGGGTATATTCTCCCTTCCCCCACCATATCCTACTGTAATAATCACCCCCATCAACATGATTTCCTCATCTGTTAGTGGATCCCTTGGGTATTTCGATCCTTGGGTGGTACCTTGTTCTAAGGATGTTGAATCATCTAGAGAAGCCATGCCGCTCACCATGGTTTAGATTGTCGATTTGATGATTCCATCAACATCTTTTGATACTGGTCAGCAAATCCATCCTCATATGGAGTGTTATCCACCTACTCCTCTCGTATGGGTTGTTGACTATCCAAGTTCACATGACTCCCTTGATTTTGAGTTTCCTTCTGAAAATGCCATCTTGGAAGTCATGGCTTCCATAGATAAGCCCAGGGAATATGTGGAACATCGATAATCCATCCTCTCTATTTTGGAACCCACAAGATTTAGCATGATGAGATTCAATCCATGACTGGGGGAATTTGTTGGGACACCCAGTTAAACCCCTAGTATTGACCATTTTCTTCCTTGGTTATCTATTTTAGAACTTGCCACCGAATTATATACTTCCCCTTCCATCGAAGATTCACATTTTGTACACCCTTCATGTATTGATGGAGCCCATCAAAGAGCTTCCCTAGCTTGCGAGACTACTCACAATGAGTATATTTGTATGTGAAAATTCGATCCTAGGTGGTATGGCCCCAACATGGTGATCAATATTATGCTAACATCAGCTCATGAGTTCATTTGTTATGAAAAATATCCTTGGCTTGAGCCTTGCAATACGATCTAATTTTTTTAAACCATCAATATGTGTAGTGTCGTGTACATAGGTGTGTGGTGTGAGTGCTTTTGTTTTGGATATATCATATCCTAAAAATTAAAAAATTATTCTTTTTTGAGATTTCACTATGCGTTTTGACCTTAGAATCTAGTTAACATGTGCTTGACAGGATTCTAAGGAATGTTTTTACAAATATGACGACTTCCACTAACATTGAGGTACATGTTCCCTAAACTGACATATAGGGATAGGTTTTTCCCTACATTTCCTCTTTTCATTATTAATCACCCATGCTGCCCGTGCAACACCTTAGTTTCGATCCCAACTTGTTTTGATATTATCCACTCTCGTTGCATGCCATAATGGGTTTGGTAGTGTGTACCATTCATGAGTTTCATAGTTAGCACCCAACTTGACATTCGATTCCCATGCTACATTTTCCCGTAGGCCTAGGAGCCCTCCTTTAGCCCCATCATGACTTGAAGATCGACCCTTATTTTTCTCTCTTAGTCTATATTTTTTCCACATCAAGTGAGGGTTCCCAATTTTTTTTTTATGTTTTTTAATTGTCTCCTATGCATTTTCTACTCGTGTCATGCCTCCTACCACCATGCCAGTATTTTCTTATATATTGCTCACCACTATGGAGTAGCCTTGACCATCAACCTCTTGCATTATTTGGCCTCAGTTTTACATCCACCTACCTAGGGAAAGAACAACTGATAAGAGTGAATCTCACTTTCCAATACCATTTGTAGTTATTAACAGTGGATATCGGTTCCATGTTCTAGGAACACAGGAGCATGTTGTTGAGCCACTCACTCTCTCCCATTGAGTATACTTTTATCTATTTTCCAGACTCGTAAAAGGAAACGAAAAAAGGTGTCAAGCTTACTTATGTCATTATTTTGTGCTCGTTAAACCATGAAGGAGACTGAGCATACTTGTTTCATTCTTTCATGATCATTAA
>SNQJ01S0000280.1:25343-44208 GCA_010110895.2 Picea sitchensis | reverse complement strand
GTACCTACCAAGTTTATGATTTGTAGGCTTGGCACTATTACATGGAATGCAGGATTTGATATGCATCTCAATGTTTCAATCGACTAGTTTAGTTAATATAAGTGTTTCTAAAGAAGTGTCTTGCTGACACCAAAGTGACATGTCGACTTAGAGTATTGTGCCTCCCAAATCACTTGATTGTGTTATATACCAAGGGGAATGTACAAGTGTCCAAGTTGGTATAATATATTATCAAATAGGTAGTAGTTGACATCTTTCTGATCTTGGAAAAGATCATTACAGGTCTTTGCAAAATTCAGATTAGATGGGTAACCTAATTATCACAATTATGTCCTTAAGTGTTAAGCACAATGTTCTTACATGGTTGGAAAATCCTCAATTATAAATTCTATAATTCTAAATATTAGTTTGAAAATATTTCACTCTATTGTTTATATATCTAGTGACTATTGGTTCATGGTTGGACCACTTGGTGGAGGGAAGATGTGGATGGAGCTAGGGTTTGGAGAATGTGCTAGGGTTCTGCAAGATGGACAAAGATTTGGTTGACTATTCAAAATATCCATTTGTAGGTTAGTCTATATAGTATAACTCTTGTGTAAAATCATTCCCTAGTAGGTTGAAAGTGTCATCACATACAAGGTCTCCTTTGGGTCCCTCTCCTTGGCTAAAGATACTATACAAAATTTGGCTAAAATGGAAACAAATATTAATGCGAGAGTCAAAAAAACCTCTAGAAAATGGATTTTATGAGTGGCATAATGGAATATCTACATCATGGGTATGTGATCCAGTATTTAATGGCACTACATTGGTTGTAGATTTAGTTGGAAGTACTTCCTTATACGTCTCTGATAAGTCCCACATGAGTTCTCATTCATACTAACTCTAGGGTTGAGCATTATATCTTTGGGATTTTTTTGTTCTAGTGTATCTTCATTCTACAAAAATTTTCCATAAGCTTATGTTACAAAATTTTCATAGTTTGGCCATCAAATTGTTGGTTTAGACCATGATATAGTTATGATTTGTGGGATCACCTTTGATATCTTTGTTTATGAGTCTTCAAAACTAGGTGGGAGAGGACTTGTGGGTTCTTTGTTGGGACTAGAGCTAAAGAGTGGAGTTTTGGGAGGTGAAAATGTTGTATATCAAAACCCCTCACCTTCAATCTTGTTGTACTCACTTGTAAGAAAGGAAGCATCCTTGAGTTTGGAAGGTGATGGTATTTTTTGAAGGGATCAAAAATATAAGAAGTGAAGTAAGAAACACAAACACCATTTGAGTTTCATTTTAGGTGACATCCATGGAAGCAGTTGGGAGATCTGTGTGATCGGATGTGGATTGTAAATTCTTTGTGCATGATTGTAAGAGGCTTGCAGAGCTAAGTGCAAGTTGTTGTAAGAGGTTGTAGAATGATTTGTGCTGAAGTGTGAGGAAGAATGATCTAGCAAGCTACACAAATCTTTTGTCCTGTGCGAAGTAAGGGTTTTGAGTGGCTTTGTGCTGTAACCGATTGAAGACACTAATAAAGAAGAAGAGTTGGTGGATGTAGCCCCAGGGTGGGGGTGAACCATGTAAATATGTGTGTGATACTTTGTGCTTCGTCTTGATGTGTTTATCTCTTTCTTTGCTAAGTGCTTTGATATATTTAGGTAGATCTACTTATGCTTTGTGATTCTTAGATGTGTATGAATGTTAGATCTGATATGTTTGAAGATTCTTAGTGCCAATCTACTAGATCTAATCTATTTTACTGTTGCTAAGTGCTGAAATATCTTATATCTAAGTGAATGTTGTGATGCTATGTGCTATATGTGAAGTATAATAAGGGTTGAATATTGATGAATGATCGATGCTAAGTGCACTGTAAGTGACATAATCACAGATCTGTGTCCCAACTAAGGTTGCAGACACCTGATTCTTGCAACCACGCCTCTCTCTACCTTGGGTGAGACTTCATCTGCTTCACATGTGTTGCTGAAAGGGTCGGTAGTTAGGGTTTTGTTGGTGCGCTCTTGAGCATTGAACCCTGGGTTTGCCCCTATGCCAACAAATGGTTCTGTTGTCGGGACCTGAAACTGTGATTGATGGGAACTAGAGAATAAGAAGCTTTGTGAAAAGAAATATCTGTGCGTAGATCTGTTTCCCTAGTGTGTAGTGTTCTACTTGACTTGTGAAGCTTTGTTCCAAGAAAGAAAGGTCAGATATGAAGAAAAGAGGTTAGATTTGCAAGAAAAGAGGTTGATACTGAAGAAAAGAAGAAATATATGAATGCTTTGTACTCTAAGAAAGGTAACAGTGGAATTTTGTGATTAAAAGAGGTAAGATATGTAAGCTCTGTGCTCTGATAAAGGTAAGAAATTTCTAGATCTGAAAGCTTTGTGCTCTATAGAAGTAGGATAAGTGGAAACTTTTTGTTTCTAGAGCATGGATCTAGGTATTTTTGATAGATTATGTCCTAGCTTGAAAACTAGGGCATTGTTAGATGAAAGAAAGCTTGATATGAATAGATTTGATAAGTATAATGATAGATATGTTATACCTATGCATAGAAAGAATGGTTGGACTAACAAATGGATGTAGGATCCTAGAAATAATTTGTTGCAGATTGGCCCCTATGATCCTGGTGGGAAGTACAAAAGAGGTTAGGGATCAGTTACAAGAAAGAGAGGATTAACCCTCTATTATAGTTGCAGAAAATCGAGACATCTAGCTAAGGAATGCCCTGGTGGAGGACCTAGTTGTCTTTGTTGCAAAGCTCTAGATCATGAAGTATTGGATTTCCCCAGAATGATTGCTAGGCTCAAAGGAATGAATCTGAACCCTAAGGAAGATCCAGAGATAGAAGAACCTTAGAAAGAATCAGAGAAAGTATTAATTCAGATGAAAGAAAACCTGAATGAACACCGACATGTCAGATTATCAGAGATCTTTAAAGAAAAAGAATGCATCGAAGTAAGGATAGGGGACTTCGACATTGATTATGTTCTAGATGAGGAAACACAGATTAATATCATGACAGAGAGAACGTGGGAAGCTATAGGGAAGCCTGCCATGATCCCTTCACTAGGAGGAATAGGACTCTTTAGAGGAAAATTGGTAAACCTATGTGGAAGGCTCACTCAGATATCTATGAATGCTAATGGAACTTCGACTGAAGAATATTTTGAGATTATTAAATTTATTTAGGACAACGCTCGATTTACTATGTTACTTGGAAAACCTTGGATTGACAAAGATCAAGTTATACGGAAGGAAGAAGCAGAGGTTTTGGAACAGAAGGAACAAGAATAAAAATATTTTATGACCAAGAAGATTGCATAGTTGATTGAAGAATAAAAGAACAGATCGAAGCTCCTTGAAACTAGAGACCCCAATGTTGAAGTTGAAATAATGTCAGAAGGCTCGCAGAAGTCTGAAGCACCTGTCCCAGAGAAAGAAGAATTATTACCCCGGAGAGAATCTCAACAACACGTAGTGACTATGCTAAAACAAGATAGGAATCATAACAGAAAAAGACAGACTGAGTTGAAGATTACTAGGAACAAGGCTAGAAAGTTAAGCAAGAAGAGGGCGAAGATTGAAAAGTTACAGGAGATTCCAGATGGAACATCGCAAAAAGAAAACTTGCAGAATGGGAGCTTTGTCAGGATATCAGAACAACGACCTATGGCACTTCATCGTGGCGAAGCAATATAGTTGTTGGACCAATATTGTTCATCCTAGTGCAGTATCTGAGATCATCGGAACCCCGATTATTTTTCCCAAGTGCGTATGTCCGATGAGCTCACCACAGTTGAAGAATCCATCACATAGGTCCTCCTTGATTTAAGGACTAAGAGAGTTTTGTCAGAAAGAGGAATGTCGACTGGAGTCCAAGAATCATCGACAAGAGGAGTAGAAACTACTCCATCCATTGCTTGAGCCAGACCATCCCGACAGGTCAATGAGAAGCGAACGAAGCATAAGGATGATATTGTGAACGCTAAACTTATTCCGAGCATTTTTACCACTTACCTACCCCCTCTACATGGTGAAATCAATTGTGACAGTGTGCCCAAAGAATTCAAGTATGCTATGATCACTGCGTACCTATCGAAAGGGGTGCGTGCACTTTGTTCAAATCAAGAAAATCTCGTAGCGTTGAAGTTTAGTGACTTCAACCTTGGTGACAGGAAAGTCTACAGTATGCTCACCCCGCACAAGTATCTAACGAAGATGAAGGGAAATAAATCGAAGATCATCCCACAGTCTTGGGCCCAGAACCTCGCGCAGTCAACATTGTTGAATGTCATGAAGATCCCGCACTTTGGCAGGCACTAGAAGGTGAATGTGTGCATAAAGTTGCTTCTGTCTTGATATCACGGAGGCTACTTGTGGTTGACCCACCATGTCACAGTGGATCTAACCTTGATTAATCAGATCACAGGACTCAGCATGCAAGGCCCTGACCCACAGGAGTTTTATCCTGGAAATACCATAGACAGAGCTCTAGCAGCGAAGATCAAAGAAACCTATGGCGATGTCGAGAAGGGCATGCGAGGCTAAAAGGTGGCCTCTATTCAGAGCGATGCATTGTGCCTTTCTTGTCAGCTAATCCCAGGCAAGATAGTTCGCAAGAACTGGCCCACCCAAGTGACTGGATTCGTAGTTGATCTCGCAGGGAAGTGCACAAAAGGACTTCAAATGAATTGGGCAAAGTACTTGGTGAATCAGCTTGAACTGGATTGTAGGGAAGCGAAGGACCAAGGTTATGAGTTCCATTTCAGTTGGCTTCTCATACTGATTGTCTTCATAGCATGGGAGATGCTGGAGGGTGCCACTTTCCTAGAGACCGATCCATTTGAACCTTTGTTTGCAAGGTTCACTACCCTGTGGTACTCGACTGATATGAGCAAGCAATGGCAGTCGAATGTCGTATTCCACATATACTACAACCAATTGAAGATCACCATCCAGTCTACACCTCGAAATAACCCAAACATGCTCCACAGATCCATACCCTTAATGAAGTTCAACGTGGATCGCCACTTCATTTATATAACAATGCAAGATGATGAACACAAGAAACAATTGTAGTCTTATTTCAAGTTGACCGAGGAAGACATCGAAGAGATCACCAAGGATTAGTCAACAGACCTTCTCATTCCAGCGAACCCCATAGAGTTGTCTAATATTGATAGCCCAAAGACTGTACCAGATACACCAAGACCAAGCAAAATGAAGAAGCCTGAAGAGGTTCACGAAGTAGACAGTGCATCTGTAAGGACTGCCTCTATCACACCAAATGAAGGAGGTGATGGAAAAGAGATAGAAGGTACATAAATTGAACAATATAAAGGTGAAGTACCACCACCTAGGGACGAAGAATACTCATTGAAGAAAAGGTAGGTCTCACCTCTGAAATTTTTCTCCCTAAAGAAACCTAGAATCCCTATAACCAAGATGCAAACTACCCTCATGTTGGATGACTTTGATTTCATTGTTGTAGTGGTAAATGATGCTTCAAAGGAGATAGTAGAGAACAAAGAGGTGAAGCAAGAGTATATGTATAACCGTATAGATATTGAACTCCAAGGAGTGTAGCAGGAACTCCAGTCTAACCATGCAGTCCCCACTGTGCCTCTGACAACAGGGATAGTAGAACCAGGAGATGAGCCAACTTAAATTCACCGGATTGTTGATATGGTCAAAGCTCACCTTCGACAAGCTTAAGAAGACACAACACAAGCCACCTAGGCTTTGACACAGGTACAGGGAGTACCTGTCGAGCAACGCAGTGCTATCAAATGAGAAAAAATTACTCTTCAAGTACAGTGGGACAAAGAGAAAGTAGAGATACAACAAAGTAAGGAACAATTGCTCACAGAGTATCTTGAAGTCAAGGAACTAGTTAACAGAGCACTCTGCTCTGTGACTGTTATCGAAGTACAGGTTGAAGAGAGATTTCTACAGCAGGTGGCATAGCTTGAAGAAGTTATACAGAAGCTTCAGTAGTGCATTGCCAATCTAGAACTTCACGTTGTGATTGAGACCCCTCAGAAGATAAGAGACCGGAGAGAAGCAACTGCTCACAGTGTAGTTGAACGATTGAAATCTCTTGCCTTGGAGTGAAAGTAGCTCAATAACCAAAGTGCCTAGACTTATGAAAACCTTAAAGAGAATATGGTGTTAGAGGCACTGGAGTCACAGCTTCAGGAAGCAAAGCATCATGCGTATACATTACAGCCACAATGGAAGGCCCTGTTTGTAGTGGATATAATGAAAATATCTCATGAACAATGCACAACTCAGCAATAGATACATATGATCCAGAGCAAAGTGATGGAATTCACTTAGCGAATCCAACCGGTGCAAGACAAGGCATGCATGTTATTTTCTGAGATTGAAAGCCAGGGAGTAGAGCTTGAGCAAGTCATCATCACTGCAGAAAAACGCCTGGAAGGACCAGTAAACAACATAGTGATCCTAGAATTCACCCAGCAAGAGGCCACAACAAAGAAGCAGGTCAAAGCATCTCAATCCAAGCTCGAGGCTTTTGAGAAAAAATTTCCTAGACCAGAGTGACTCGGGATGACTCACATGTGAGTGTTGGGGGCCTGTTGGCCCTTGACCAAGTTTTGGGATAACCTTGGTCATTTTGACCTATTTTGGGACTTCGACACCTAGTCTAAGAAGGAGCGCCAAGTGAAGCAGAGATCATGAGATCTCGGTCCACTTTTGGGCCCCTTTTAGTGTTTTGGGTTAATGTAATGGGAAAGGGATGTTGGCCCGTGGGTTTACCCATGCTTAGGCCCACTTTTGTAATGTATAAATAGATACTTAGTCAGTGTAAGGATGGTTGATGTCTTAGTGCAAGTAGTTATATATGTGTGATCAGATGTGTATTGTAAATGCTCTGTGCATGATTTTAAGAGTCTTGCAGAGCTAAGTGCAAGTTGTTGTAAGAGGTTGTAGAAGGCTTTGTGCTGAAGTGAAAGGAAGAAGGATCTAGCGTGATGCGCAGATCTTCTGTCATGTGCAAAGTAAGGGTTTTGAGTGGCTTTGTGTTGTAACCGATTGAAGACACTAATAAAGAAGAAGATTTGGTGGACGTAGCCCCAAGGTGGGGGTGAACCATGTAAATCTATGTGTGATGCTTTGTGCTTCAGCTTGATTTTTTTATCTCTTTCTTTGCTAAGTGATATGATATATTTAGGTAGATCTACTTATGCTTTGTGCTTCTTAGATGTGTATGAATTTTATATCTGATATGTATGAAGATGCTTAGTGTCGATCTACTGGATCTGATCTATTTTACTATTGCTAAGTGCTGAAATAGCTTAGATCTAAGTGAATGTTGCGATGCTTTTTGCTATCTGCGAAGTATAATAAGGGTTGAATATTGATGAATGGTCGATGTTAAGTGCGTTGTAAGTGATATAATCACAGATCTGTGTCCCAACTAAGGTTGCAAATACCTGAGCCTTTCAACCACCCCTGCCTCTACCTCGAGTGAGACTACATATGCTTTGCAGGTGTTGCCGAAAGGGCCGGTAGTTAGGGTTTTATTGGTGCGCTCTTGAGCATTGAACCCTAGGTCTGCCCCTGCTCCAGCAACATTTAAGATTCCTTGCCACATTTATTTTATAAGTTTCATTCATCCTCTTTTCTTCCTCATTCTTTCCTTTTGTGACAATGTACCAGTTCACAACCCTAGGTTCCATAGAACTCATTGTATTATCAAGATTCCTTTATTGATTTGGTATTGAAGATGGAAATATATAAATACACGATCAATACAAAATAAATGAGTTTGTGTTTATTGATATAATGTATGTAGTTAATTATTATAAGATGTAAATGTCCACTCCTATACAGGTGGTATACCTTTCTTCTTAATGCTTAACATGTATCTAATATTGAATATAGTGCTCCTTTTTTCTAAGGTGACACGACTATAGATAATGGAGAGTTTCTTGATGCTTAACCTTTTTTGTTGGCATGTTTACAGGAAGAGTGTGCTTTTCATTGATGGCAAGATCAGAGTGTGCATCGATGGAAAAACAGGAACAACGTAAGCTCAGGTGAAGAAGAAAACAATATGCAGAGATCAAAGCTCAGGAAAGATAGCATTCTGAGATGCGCAGAGGAGATCCCATACATCAAGGCTCGCAGAAGGATCAAAGGTCATGGCTCGCAGAAGGATCAAAGGTGTGTCCCTTGACACTTAGAGATTTGAGAAAGCCAAGGCTCAAGAGGAGGAGAAATAGTGGTTGTTGGATCACCAATCCTGAATACCCGATGTTCGTTAGATCAGAGTCCAGTGACTAGAGGAAGCACAGAGGAGAAGAAAAGATCTGATCCATTGGATCTGAGCCATGAGGACCAACATCCATCGAATCCAGTATAATTGTGAAGAGGATAAGGCCGAGAGCCATCCTCCAACTTCGCGAAATGTGAAATCGCGATAAGATCTGAACTGTTAGATCTAGAGGACACGTGGTGAGAGATCATCATTTCGCTGACTCGTGAATTGAAAAATTCAAAGGTAAGAGTTGTAGGAACTCGCGAAACATGAAATCGTGATAAGATATGAACCATTGGATCCAGAGGACACATGGTGAGAGATCAACATTTCTCTAACTTACAAATTGGAAAAGTCAAAGGTAAGAGTTGTAGGAACTCGCGAAACGCGAAGTCCCGATAATATATGAACCATTGGATCATAGAGGGATGTGGGTCGTTGATCTAGAGTATTTTAGATATCGGGAGTTGGAAGAGTCAAGGTTGGCTCACGTTCAAACACCCAACACGTGAAGTCATGATTTGATCACAGTCGTCGATCAAAGGGAGAACAAGGACCGTTGATTCGAGAAGGACATGTGGCAGACCACGTCAACAGACCATGTCAGCAAGGACATGTGGCAAACTACATCAACAAGGACATGTGGCAAAATCTGACAATGACAAGTGTCAAGTTGATTCAGCATTTCAAGTATGTGGTAATCACAAATCTGAGTGACACCTGGAACCTGCTCGGATCATGACATGTCATCGAGCGATGCAAGAGTTACATCACTTCGGGAGTTTTTCTTCAGGATTTTTACCACCAGTACTCGCCCAAAGACTTGAAGTCCCAAAGGCTGAAGTCCTAGAGCATAGGATAGCCGCTAGATTAAAGAGGACACACGTCAGTGGATTGTCAACTCCGGGAAAAAGAAAAGAAAGGTTTGAGATTTCCAAAGTGTCGAAGTCCCGAAGTGAACGAAGTTTGTTGGTTTGGAGGGACATCTGTCATCTGATCGTTGAGACCAAGGATTGCATGTGGACAAAGGAAAGAAGGCAGATTCGTCGATTGAAGAGGACATATGTCAGCAGAACTTCCATTCCGGAAGATATCCAGTCTGCAGCAATAGGGTTTGAGAGTTGAAACTCTCGGAGCCCAGATCACGAAGGAAACCTCAGTCGTTAATGATGGAAGGAGAGATCTGGTCCATAGACTTGAGAGAAAATATATGAACCGTCCATTCAAGAGCACTATCAAGATCATGATATCGACGGTCATGCTCCATTGTGGGACCAGAACATGCTCAGGCCTTCATTTTTCATGAGCGGGCTGCAATTGAAACCATGGTTTTGGAGAAAGGGCGCATGGAGGCTCCTGGTGAATTGTGAGGAGAAAATAAGTTTGGTCTAAACCACCTTTGGATGCACATGCAATCACTTGGTCACATGAAGCTCATATCCCAAGGTCATATCGTGAAATGGAGCCAACGCTCACTAGACAGAAATCGAGAAGCGCCTTTTGAATAAGTGCTTGGTCACCGCTGATGGTCATGCGAAGAAAGGGGATAGAAGCCAAAGAAGCCATAATTGACTTGTTGTAACTGACAGAGAAGATGACGAATCTCGATTTCCAGAGAAGCTAAGGAATCTCAACATAATGCCCAGTGATGATGAACACATGGAGCTAACTGTTATAGCAAGATTTTCCTCACCATTGCAATCTTGCACAAAGGGCCTTTTTCCATTTCCCTATGCAGACTTGTCATCCCTTTTTGATGAATCCAAAGCCAAAAATACACATTTTTCCACATATATGCACCCTATCTTCTATACAACATGTGTATACATAGGTTTCTCCACTACAGCCTGCGTACATCGGGATTTGTACCAAAAAGTAAAAAAATGGAGTCGGGTTCCCATGTCACGACAGGATATCTCTGATCCTTGGCCTTCCACATACTTGAAACTTTCTGACTCAGCCCTTCAATTTCATTTTGAATACTATAAAAGCACAATTATGAGCTATGGAGAAAAAGAGAAAGCATTCAACTTTGAGAGAAAAATTACTCTGAAGAAATTACTTCATATTGAGTCTTCATCCCTTTGTCCCTCAAGTCTGAACATAGTGTTCAGCCCCCAAGCTCTTTCCCTATTGTTGAGAGAACCTCATTGACTCTCTCCTATGAGCTTACCTTTGGTGGAGGATTGAAGTGGTGGAGGCCCAGTTGGAAGGAACTTGGTTTCTTGGTTTCGAACCGTGCTGACCTAGAAGTCTATAATGTTGTCACTTATGTTTATCAATTATTAATAGAAATACTCATTTCCCATTCTATTGGTATTGTGAAAATATATAATTATTATCCATGGGCATGTTTGTAAAGATTATTAATGGATTATGTTATCTAATGTGCTAACCCCTTTATATTATCACTATGTACATGCTCTGCTTGTTTGTTGATAACTTTTTGTAGGTATAAAGCTTTGGGTCAAAGTGCTCAACGGTGGAACATCATCGAACGTTGGATTGAGGTAGGCCTCTTTCTTATCTTGCACATTAATTTATATAGCATACAATGGAATTGAGTTGATTTCTGCAGTTATACCTGTCTATTTTGGTTTACCCTTGGCCATAGAGAGTTTTTCCCTCGTAACACTAACCGCTAAGGATGATGAAGAGTTTCCATGATGCTCAGGTAGAGGACTTGACATGAAAAAAGGATGCAGAAAAGAGAAGTAAGATAGGACTATGTGTTAGCTATGCAGTGATGATGAAGAGATGCAGTAAAGGGGTAGAACAATGATGTTGTAAAGAGCATGTAGAGGCATTGCGCAGAGGATACAATTGGTGCATAGGGAATATAAAATCATAGAGGAGAGAAGAGATTGTAGTTGTTGTTGAGTGTGATTCATGCAGGTAGAATCATGTGGTGTGCAGGCACTAAATCATAGAAGAAGCAAGGAATAGAAACACATATCTGAGAGAAGAACAAAAAGTGAAGAAAACAGGAGGAGAGAGACACTGATGCAGGAAGAGCAGAGCAATGTAGTAGAATAGTGATGAGACTGGTAAGACATAGATAAATGTTGTATCACTGTGATATAGTTGTAAAAGGAAAAGATTTATATTTCAGGGTGGAAGGGAGGTTCTAGGGAGGACTGGTGTCCTCAAAGTTTCAAGTGGGTGCTTGAACACAGGGAGTTTTACCTTCCATCTAGTTGCATCCAGAAAAACCAGGGTGGCAAGGTGGTGCAAGGGATAACTATTGTTCTCTGTTATACAGGTCGGTGCCTGTGTGACTGGAAGTTGGTGCTTCCATCCAGTTGGTTCTGGAACACTTAGGGAGTTGGTGCTTCTTTCTAGTGGGTGCTAGAGAAACTATGGAGTTGGTGATTCCTTCTAGTGGGTGCTAGAGAAACCAGGGAGTTGGTGCTTCCTTCTAGTGGCTACTAGAGAAACCAGAGTTTTGGTGCTCTCAGCAAGTTGCATCTTGCAGAATAGAGGTGGTAGCCTCACAATGATTTGGTGCTCATAAGAATGATAATGTACAGAAAATAAAGATTACGTATCATATCAAGAAGAAGAGGTTTTCCCTTTATGGGTTTCCTCGGGAAATATCTATCTCTATATATTTCATGTGTGTGATTGATGTTGAATATTTTATTTCTTACCTCCCTACATTATTGTGATAGTCATTGAGTGATTTGTAAAGAGTTTAAAGTAAGCATAATTGTTTAAGCATGGTAACAACTGATTCACCACCCCCCCGGCCCCCTTGTCAGTTGTCCAAAAATTGGTATCAGAGCAAGTTCCCTTTATTTAAGGGTAGATACTATAGATTAAACATGACTATCCATGGAGGAACTTCAACCAATAAGGCCCCCCTATTCAATGGAACAAACTTTGTCTTATGGAAAGTTAGGATGAGAACCTACATAATGGCTTTAGGTGCAGATGTATGGGATGTGGTAGAGACTGGTTATGTAAAGCTGGTTGTATTAGCTTCCAAGGATGACAAGCTAGAATTCATCTTCAACGTTAAGGATATGAATGCTAGTCTGAGTGGGCTTGCAGAAGCAGAATTTGTAAATGTTATGCACTTAGAAATTGCCAAATCAATGTGGGACAAACTCATTAGCAACTATGAAGGTAATGAGAAGGTAAAAGATGCCAAGCTTCAAACCTACAAATTATAGTTTGAAAAACTAAAGATGAATGAGGATGAGACAGTTAATACATTTTTCTTAAGAGTTGAGGAGCTTGTGAATGCCATGAAAGGTCTTGGTGAGAATATTGAAGACATATTACTAGTTCAAAAGATCTTAAGATCTTTGCCTGATAGATTCAATCCAAAAGTTTCTGCAATAGAAGAACTAAATGATCTTAAGACTCTGTCTATTGATCAACTCCTAGGAACTCTAACTGGTTATGAAATGAGGATTAGTAAAGATAAATCTACCACTAGAGAAGCATCATTTAAAGCAGACAAGAAAGAGGATTCTAAGGCTGATGAAATTGAAGAAAAATTTGTGAGAAGACTAAAGAAAGGATCAGGCAAGTACCAAGGAAAGTTTCCCTTCAATTTTTTTAACTGTGGAAAGATAGGTCACTTTTCATCTAAGTGTCCACACAAGCAGAAGGACTAGAACTCTGAAGGAGAAGAGAAGTACAAACCCAAGAGATTTGGTAAAAGGAAAAGTTTATGTGTAAACAATGATGACTCTTCGGAAGACATAGATAGTGAATCTTCCTGTGAACATAAGGTAAATGACTTCATGCTTATGGCCAAAGAGAATTATGATAATAAAATCACAAGAAGTGATGCTAATGATGAAGAAGTTGTGGTTGACTTGGAAGGAGATTTGATCAACACTTTGGAAGAGATTTACAGACTCAGACTTAAGAAGAGAAAGCAAAAACAATTGTTGATACAGTTCAAGGAAGGCAGTAAAAAACCTGATGAAGAATTTTCCCTGCTAAAAGTGGAATTACAAGAAGCAAAGAAAATCGAAGACATTCTAAAACAACGGTTATCAGAAAAGAAGGCAAGATGTAAATCTCTAGAAGAAGAAGTAGTGAAAACTAGGAAAGAGTTGGAGAAGTTTCAAGCTTTGTATCATCAGAATCTGTCAAGTATCAAAGCCTCAGAAGGATTAGCCATCCTTCTGAATCAGCAAAGGAATCCAAAGTTGAAAACTAGTTTGGGTTATGAAGAGGGATCAAGTAGTGGTCAGCCAAGCAACAAAGACTCCATCAAGTTTGTCAAATCTACAACCAATGACAACAACAAACCTGTAGAAACAAAGGAAGATAATCATCCACCCAGGAGGAGTAAATAAAAAGGTACTAGAACTGAATCTGTAGAACAAATAAATAATACACCCTTTGCTCAAGGAAATCATTAGCATGGAATAAATCGACCTACTCAAAGAAGACAATCATTTTCCAGGGACAAAGTTTTTTTCTATGGATATTGTTTCTATTGTTCTAACTTTGGCCACAAAGTTGTAAATTGTTCCTTAAGATTTAGACATAAGCAATCAAGGCACCCAAGGAATAAATATCTACCACAACAAAGAATGAGATATCCAAGTAACAAATAGCCACACATTGCAAATGGTCAAATTAAGTTTAGAGACATGCAACTAAGGAGGTCAAGAAATAATGAACAATCAATGAGTAGACAACGTTGCAACAATCACTTTGACCTATTGAATAATGATCTTGAATGCTATAACTATCATAAATTCAACCACAAGGTTGCAACCTACCATCTGAATAATTACAAAGAAGATCCAAGGATAAAGCTCTTGGCTAGAAATGCTAGCACGTGGAAAAAGAAAGATAGTGGAAAATGTGGTCTAGTACCTTCAAATCAAAAACAAAAGGACTCCTGGAATATAGACAGTGGATGTTCCAAGCACATGACTAGAGAAAAGGATAAGGTTCTTCCTATAAGTAAAAGAAAAACAAGAAATGTGATCTTTGAAAATGACAAACCAAGTAAAATCAAGGATAAAGGGATGGTGAGCTTGAGCAATGGCAAAGGAGATTCTTAGGATGATATGCTTGTAGATGATCTGAAACATAAGTTGCTCAGTATAAGTCAAATGTGTGACAGAGGCTGTGAAGAGGTGTTCATGTCCAAATATTGTAAGGTGAAAAAGGTAAACTCGGGACAAGTGGTGGCTAAAGGCATAAGGATAGATAATGATGTTGATATTGAATCCTTCCATGCAAGAAAAGAAGAAGTAGAAGAAGAATCATGTCATAAGTCGGAAGAAGAAGTTGTGAAGGTTGAGAAGTCAAACATCCAAATCAAGTTCTTGAACAACTCCATGACCCTGGATGAGATCTTTTATAGTCAGAGATCACCAAATGAAAAATCCAGTCTTGGATACAACAAGGAAGAAATCAGTACTCCTAATAACTCTAACACAGTTCCTTCATTTGTAAAAAGGGAAAGCAGGTATGAGAGTGTTTGTAATGGTTTTTACTTGTGATGAATATGGTCATAAAAGCCTTGGATTGTAGGCATCATGGAAGGAAAATGAAGTAGTTGTAATATAAGATCAGAGAAGAGTGACAAGGAGATTCATTCAGTTATGACAAGAAAAGGTTGACGAAGGAGTCCCAGTGAGAGAGGTAAGAAATATTGAGTCTGCTACAGAGGACACAGCGGAAGCTGAAGATGAATAGGTCCAAGAATCATAAGGAGAAGACTATGGGTTATGTTAGCACTCTGTAAATATGTCTGGCTGAATAGACAAATGACAGAGGTAATTGTTTCAACCAGCTTTAGAGTTGAGGCACTAGCCTGCTCAAATCGAAGAGGGCTCTCTCGTGTCACTTGATATATTTATGGAAATCGGTGGCTAGATTTGGTTTGTTTTGGGGTTTTTTATAAAGTTGTTGAAGAACTGAAAATGACCTTTGGGTTATGGGGTCAGGAATGTAGGATGCATTGCCAAATCATGAAAACAATTAAGAGGAAAAGGCTAAATGAGGAAGTGACTTCTGAGTTTATACTTGAAAATTTAGATGGTATCAGAAGAAAAGAAACACACAACTATTATCATAGAATTATAGTAATGAATTCTAAAATGGTTGAGAAGAGATAAACATAGTCTAAATCGCCAAGCCGAGAGCATTGAATAATAAATTTTGGACTTTCAATTTCTCAATTTAGACAGAGGAAATAAAAAATGAAATGCAAAATAACAGGAATCACACACTATGAGAGAAAACGAGACTCATAACACCACCAATTAGAATATTTTCATAAAAAGTCTGAAATCTGCCTTTGCACCTGTGTATTCATTTCAGTCCCATAGATTTACAAAGTTTTCCTACACAGAGGGCAGGCTCCTCCTTTTTCCTTGATTCTATACTCTTGAGACCAAACCTATATAGAGGAATTTTGAGTGGAATTTAAAACGTTTCGACTTCCTCATAATTCTAAAATACATACAAGTTACAAAAAGGAAGAACAGTTATACTATTTAAAGGGACCATTAGTAACCGGTCTGTCATATCATGACTCCCTTTTCTTAATCCGCCATCTGTCCAAAAATTTATGAAACAAACCTAAATTTACTTGAGGATTTACCTCATCTTGGCGATTTCCTCTTCCAGGGTACTCAACCAAGCGAGATTTTCTCCAATGCTCTCTATCATCTCGGTTTTGGCCTTCGTCTTCCACCTTTTTCTCCTCTTCCTCTTTGCGATTGGATGGTAGGTGTTGTTCGCATGCTCATTTATGACGATATCCCTCATAACGGGGTTTAATTTGACCCCTGACTCTATCTCAGTTGCAGGTTCGGTATGAAATTTAGTTGCCAGTATCTGCAAGACCCATCTTTCTTACTTATTTATTGACCTGCTTGGCACATTAGTTGAGAACCTAGTCGTGCCATACACCATTTGATGAGTATTATCCATACCTTTCAAACTTTGCAGGGACTGCAATTTGGCCACCCTTTGAATTTACAGAACTCGGGAAATCAACATAGGTCAAGCTTGTTTTTGTTATGCATAAGATGGCAATTTCCCAAAGTAGGATAAAACGATTTCATATCTGAGATTTGATAGTCTTTGCATTTTAATCACAAATTACTATCATAGTACGTTGGTGTTCCATGCTTCATCAATCCATTTCGAATGATGAGCTTCAAGTTAGTTATGTGACGACTTCTTTTTGATATGTCATCTGGGAAAGTACCTGGACCAGTGATGTGGAGAGATTTGACCAACTGCCATCCTTCCCACGAGTTATTGATGTGACATTTTTGAATCACGTGACATATGGGCCATGGGAAAAGTGGTTTCGGGAAATCCCTTGTCTTCCCCAATGTATGTGTAAGAGCGCCACGCATTCCCCGTCAAAACCATAATGGTTTTCCTCGGTCTGCCTTCACGACATTAAGTTCCGTGCTATTTGTCGGCCCGATGTGGGCCTCAATCATGGATTCAAGATTCTTCAAAATCAACAGTCTGTCAAGCTACTCCATTCCCACATCTGCTATATTTATCTATATGCCATGGGATATAGATGGCCCCCCTAAACTATCATGCCTCTACTGTGGTGTATCATTTCGCTAAATTTTTGAATTTTTTTTTTTATCCCGATAAAAAAAATAAAAAAAATTAAGGTGATAACATTGGCTCCAACTGGGGATGCTATCCTCCGAGTGAGGTAGAAAATAACTCATAGACCTAGTTCCTGATCCATTGGGCTTCTCCCAAAACAATAGCGTTGGTTGAAAACCAATACTTTGTACACTGCTTCCAACTATATGCTGGATGTTCGAGTATATTATTAAAAACTAACTGTATCTAGTACTAGAAAACTCAAACTAAAAAATTCTTGACTGAAAAACTTATTTACACACTTTTATCTATTCTAAGACTGCTGAGATGAAATACTCAGTCAAGTGATGTTGAAGTGCCAATGCAAACAGTCAAGCAATTGGCCTCCCAATTTTTTCCAGATCACATCTTTCTTAAGCAGGCAAACAAATGTAAAAGATGACAGTTGGAAACACAAGTGGAATCCAAAACTTGAATTTATGAATAAATAAAATTCCTCCTTTAATGTGACTGTAATAGGATGGCCACGGTATCTTGGAGACCATGAAAAGTCATTTCTCCTTGATGAGAAAAACCAGAAAGGCAATCCTTTTTCATAAGCATTTGCTTCTCTTGCTCTATTTCTTCTGATTTGAAAACATTTTCAAATGAAATGGCAGTGGTTGGAGCCGCCCTTGTTTTTTACCTCACGCAATTTTCAATTTCTTAAAACTTTGGAAATCTTGTCCCATGAATAGCAATGCTTTGTCACTTTCAAAAGGAGTCCATTTTTCGCAAGTATGTTTGCTCTTTTGTTTTATTTCATGGTCTCGCAAGTCAGACACTTTATTTTTTAAATTTACAAGTCCCGAGTCACGAAAATGCGAACTCGGTTCTAATTTTCGTCCAAGGCGTTAACTAGGGTTAAACCTTTAACCCATGATTAGACATCGTCGGGGTTTCGCGCCTCGACATCCATCAGACCTAAGTTTTTGTTCTTGCAGCCCCGATACCCAAGAACACGATGACTTTGTGATAACCCTGGTTAGAGACTAAGGGTAACAAACTAACCATGGTTAAATTTGGTTCTCGGCACTTCATCACTCGGCACTTTCTTTCATCGAGTTAAGGTGTCCAAAAATCCGATTCACGAAGTTGCGACATAATTATAGCGAGATTAATTAGTCGCCTAATCTAAGATTTCCTTCTTTTTATCTGAGTCTTAATTATCGCCGCATCGCGATATCGCAACTCGGCATATCATTCTTCCAAAAGTTTGTCTTGGAATTCCCGAGTCACGATATGACGATTAGGTTAGTTATATAATTAAAAATGTGCCAAATCACGGTTATTATTAATTAAGGAAAAATCGGCACTCGCAACCTCGCGAGTTGAAGAGTCAAAATCTGAAAAGAAAATTCACGATACAGTGAAAGGCGAGAAAATGGTTAAACGTTGTGAAATTTGAATTTTTAAAATTGAGTGAGATACGTCCCGCATATCTAGGTTGGCACACTTCACAAGGAATTTACTTTCTCTCCATAACCCGGTTGCCTGTCAAGCCGTCGAACATTGATGACATTAATGAAGAATTAGGGTAAATCTATGAATGAATAAGATCGGATTTTTACAATAAATTTGGTTTTATCTGCGATTTGACAGACTTATTTCAAATGTACAGGATTTTCAAATATATACGAAAGTTTCATTCTTTGTTAAAAAACATTTCTCATAAGCGCACAAATCTCACCTTTCTCCGAGAGAACTCATTTCCGCATGTATACACAGGTCTATTGCAGAAGAACAAAAAAGCAAGCATCAGCCATGGCTCCGAGGAGAGCGGCGAAAGCGAGTGTCGAGGTTGCAGCGTAGGGTCCAGACAACATCTCAGATACTTCACCTCGGACTGGCGGCTCAGTACCCACCTGGTCGTTTATTTCAGACATTCTACAATCCGAGTTGGTAAACTATTCAGAGTCGGATGACGATGACAATGATATTGTAAAGGATGACCTGAACACTAAGTAT
>SNQJ01S0000280.1:9491-23997 GCA_010110895.2 Picea sitchensis | reverse complement strand
AAAAAATGGGTATGTTACTTGTGACCTTTATAACATTTTCATTTTCATCTCCTCATCCACTCAATTTCACTCCATGTATAATAGATAATGAGTGAATCTATTTGATGCCCATAATAGCATTGTTATACGGATCCAACAACTTTACTTTGTTTCCTTCTTAGAGTTTATGATCAATATATTTCTGTAAAAACAAAAAAGAAATACACATTATCTTGAGATATGAAAAATGTTAAAACAAGATATGAAAAATGTTAAAACAATAATTGTATTCTAATATTTAACTTATAATTATTGCACTCACCTCGAGTTCATTACTACCACTATGAATATACTGCACATTATTCTCGATTTCAACGTCAATATGATCACTATTAATATTGAGATCACTTAGTGCATATCTCATAGCTCTTTCGATAAGGACTTTTCCTTTTCGTCATGTTGCTTTTATAGAGTTTCCTTGCATGAGGTTTCATCATGCAAAACAAATATATAACATTCACAAGTATGAAGAATGTCTTATTAAGCATTCAAAAGTATGAAGAATGCAAGATTTTTTTTTTGTCAAAAATAACATTTTAAGCATGAAAATATATGACAAAACATTGGGACAGATTAACTTTCACAACAAAAATTTGATTACCTCAAATTCAACATCACAATCAATAGTGTCCTTTACACATTTCTCGGTGAGTTTTTCATGATCACTATGACCAATATTGACATGCTCTTGTGCAGTCTTCAAAGCTTTGTTGACATTATAAATGCCTTTTCCTTTTGGCAACACTGCATCTTTCATATGATTTATTTGCATGTGGTTTAACCATCATGCAAAAAATATATACAACATTTAAATTAGGAGCAAACTGTCTCCAAGGAAACCAATATCTTTTTCAAACAATGAAACAACATAATTGCAACAAGCATTGGTAGGAATGTAAAAAAGAAGTTCAAAACATGAAACATTGTGATGAGCCTTAAAATCTCTTTTATGATATGATAGTTATGATATTAAAAGCATTAAAATCATTATTTTACAAGAAATGATCTCATTTTCCAAGGCAGTTAACCTTACAATTCATCACTTTGGATATTTGTAGTCAAGTTGCCTTAGCAAAAAGTAACACTATATGTCAATAGTAAAAAATGCTGGACAACTGAGAGGTGGGGGGGTGAATCAATTGTTACCATTCTTAAACAATTATGCTTATTTTAAACTCTTTACAAATCACTCAATGTCTATCACAATAATGCAGGGAGGTAACCAATATAATATTCAACACCAATCACACATATGAAATATGCAGAGATAGATATTTCTTAAGGAAACCCATAAAGGGAAAAACCTCTTCTTCTTGATATGATAAGTAATCTTTATTTTATGTACATTATCATTCTTATGAGCACCAAATCATTGTGAGGCTACCACCTTTGTTCTGCAAGCTGCAACTTGTTGAGAGCACCAAATGTCTGGTTTCTCTAGCACCCACTAGAAGGTAGCACAAACTCCCTAAGTGTTCCAGCACCAACTGGATGGAAGCACCAACTTCCAGTCACATAGGCACCGACCTGTATAACAGAGAACAATAGTTCTCCCTTTCACCACCCTGCCACGTTGGTTTTTCTGGCTGCAACTAGATGGAAGCTACAACTCCCTGTGTTCAAGAACCCACTTGAAACTCTGAGGACATCAGTCCTCCCTAGCACCTCCCTTCCACCCTGAAATATAAATATTTTCCTTTTACAACTTTATCACAGTGATACAATATTTATCTATGACTTATTGATATCATCATTGTTCTACTACACCGCTTTTCTTTGCCTGCATTAGTGTCTCTCTCCTTGTGTCTATTGCGCTTTCTTTTCTTCTCTCAGATATGTGTTTATGTTCCTTTCTTCTTCTGCACTTCAGCTCCTGCACACCGCATGCTTCTACCCACATGAATCACATTCAACAACCACTACAATATCTTCTCTGTTCTGCGTTTTTATATTCTCTGTGCACCAACTACATCCTCTGCACAATGCCTCTGCATGCTCTTTACATCATCACTATTCTTCCCCTTTACTACATCTCTTCCTCATCACTACATAGCTAACACGCAGTCCTATCTCACTTCTTTTTTCTTCATCCTTTTGTCATGTCGATTCCTCTACCTGATCGTCATGGAAACTTTTCGTCATCTATGGTGGTTAGCTCTATGCATTCATCATCACTGGGCATTATGCTAATATTCCTTAGCTTCTCTAGAAATCAAGACTCTTCATCTTCTCTGTCAGTTACATCCATTCAATTATGGCTTCTTTGGCTTATATCCCCTTTCTTCACATGACCACCGGTGGTGACCAAGCGCTTATTCAAAAGGCACTTCCCTATTTCTGTTTAGTGAGTGCTGGCTCCATTTCACGATATGACCTTGGGATTTGAACTTCATGTGACCAAGCAATTGCGGGCACATCCAAAGGTGGTTTAGACCAAACTTATTTTCGCCCCATAATTCACCACGAGCCTCCATGCATCCTTTCTCCAAAACCATGGTTTCAATTGCAGCCCGCTCATGAAAAATTAAGGCTCGAGCATGTTCTGGCCCCGCAATGGAGCATGACCATCAATCTCATGATATTGAAAGTGTTCTTGAATGGATGGTTTAGATCTTTCCTCTGAAGTCTGTAGACCAAATCTCTCCTTCCTCCATCAACAGTTGAGGTTTCCTTCGTGATCCGGGCTTTGGGAGTTTCAAATCTCAAACCCTGTTGTTGCTAACTGGATATCTTTCGGAATGGAAGATCTGTTGACAACTATCCTCTTCAATCAATGAATCTACCTTCTTTCCTTTGTCCATGCGCAATCCTTGGTCTCGGTGATCAGATGACACGTGTCCCTCCAAACCAATGGACCTCGTTCACTTCGGGACTTCGACACTTTGGCAATCTCAAACCTTTCTTTTATTTTTCCCAGAGTTGACAATCTACTGATGTGTGTCCTCTTTAATCCAACGGCTATCCTCCACTCCGGGACTTTGGCCTTCGGGACTTAGGGTCTTTGGGTGAGTACTGGTGGTAAAACTCCTGAAGAAAAACTCCCAAAGTGACATAACTCTTGCGTCACTCGATGACATTTCATGAGCTGAGAAAATGCCACATGTCACTCGGATTTGTGATTTCCACATACCTGAAATGCCAAATCAACTTAACACTTGTCATTATCGAATTTTTCCACGTGTCCTTGCTGACGCGGTTTGATAATGTGGTTTGCCACATGTCCTTCTCGAATCAACGGTCCTCGTTCTCCCTTTGATCGACGGTTGTGATCAAATCGTGACCTCGTGTGTCGGGTGTTTGAATGTGAGCCAACCCTGACTCTTCCAAATCCCGATATCCAAAATACTCTAGATCAATGACCCACAAACCTTTGTGATCAATGATCCAAATCTTATCGGGACTTCACATTTCGCGAGTTCCTACAACTCTTACCTTTGAATTTTCCAGTTTGCGAGTCAGCGAAATGATGATCTCTCACCACGTGTCCTCTATATCCAATGGTTCATATCTTATCACAATTTTTCATTTCGCGAGTTCCTACAACTCTTACCTTTGACTTTTTCAATTCACGAGTCTTTGAAATGTTGATCTCTTGCCATGTGTCCTCTGGATCCAAAGGTTCAGATCTTATTGTGATTTCGTATTTCACGGAATTGGAGTATGGATCTCGACCTTATCCTCTTCGGAGTTATACTGGATCCAACGACTATTGGTCCTCGGTATTTAGATCCAACGGATCAAATCTGTACTTCTCCTCTGTGCTTCCTATGGTCACTGGACTCTGATCTAACGAACATTGGGCATTCGGGATTGCTGATCCAACAACCACTGTCGCTCCTCCTCCTGAGCCTTGGCTTTCTCAAATATCTAAGTGTCAAGGACCATGCCTTGTATCCTTCTATGAGCCATGACCTTTGATCCTTCTACGAGCCTTGATGTATGGGATCTCATATGTGCATCTTAGAACGCTATCTTTCCTAAGCTTTGATCTCTGCATACTGTTTGCTTCTTCACCTAAGATTACATTGTTCCTGTTTTTCCATCGATGCACACTCTAATCTTGCATCAATGATAAGAACAATATTCCTGTAAACATGCCAACAATATCACCCTTTGGCATTGATGGCAACCCTAAAATACTACACTATTCTACTTAGATGCACTGACTGTAGCATCCAGACCATTCCTTTTCTCCCCTTTTGACATCAATGTCAAAGAAAACATGCTCCCCCTGAGCTATTGCAGTACTTGTCAGAGGTATCAGATACTCAACCAATACATACTCCCCCAAACAGGATGGATCTCGACAGACCGTCGATTTTGAAGAATCCTGAATCCATGGTTGAGGCCCACATCGGGCCGACAAATAGCATAGAACTTAATGTGGCGAAGGCAGACCAGGGAAAACCATTATGGTTTTGATGGGGAACGCGTGGCTCTCTTACACATACATTGGGGCAGACAATGTATTTCCCAAAACCACTTTTACCATGGCCCCGATGTCACGTGATGAAAAAATGTCACATTAATAACTCATGGGAAGGATGACAGTTGGTCAAATCACTCCACATCACTGGTCCAGGTACTTTCCCAGATGGCATATCAAAAAGACGTTGTCACATAACTAACTCAAAGCTCATCATTCGAAATGGATTGATGAAGCGTGGCACACCAACGTACTATGACAGTAATTCATGATTAAAATGAAAAGACTATCAAATCTCAGATATGAAATCGTTTTATCCTACTCTGGGAAATTGCCATCTTATGAATAAGAAAAACAAGCTTGACCTGTGTTGATTTCCTGAGTCATGTAAATTCAAAGGGTGGCCAAATCGCGGTCCCTGGAAAGTCTGAAAGATATGGATAATACTCATCAAACGATGTCTGGCGCAACTAGGTTCTCAACTAACGTTCCAAGCAGGTCAATAAGTAAGAAAGAAATATGGGTCTTCCAGATACTGGCAACTAAATTTCATACCGAACCTACAATTGAGACAAAGTCGGAGGTCAAATTAAACCATGTTATGAGGGATATTGTCATAAATGAGCATGCAGACAACACCTACCATCCAGCCGCAAAGAGGAAGAGGAGCAAAAGGTGGAAGTCAGAGGCCAAAACTGAGATGATAGAGAGCATTGGAGAAAATCTCGCTTGGTTGAGTACCCTGGAAGAGGAAATCGCCAAGCTGAGGTAAATACTCAAGTAAATTTAGGTGTGTTTCAAAACGTTTTGGACAGATGGTGGCTTAAGAAAAGGGAGTCATGATATGACAGACTGGTTACTAATGGTCCCTTTAAATAGTATAACTATTCTTCCTTTTTGTAACTTGTATCTATTTTAGAATTATGAGGAAGTCAGAACGTTTTAAATTCCACGTGAAATTCCTCTATATAGGTTTGGTCTCAAGAGTATAGAAGCATGGAGAAAGGAGGAGCTTTCCCTCTGTGCAGGAAAACTTTGTAAATCTATGGGGTTGGAATGAATACATGGGTGCAAGGGAAGATTTCAAAATTTTTATGAAAAGATTCTAATTGGTGGTGTTATGAGTCTCGTTTTCTCTCATAGTGTGTGATTCCTATTATTCTACATTTCATTTTTGCTTTCCTCTATCTAAATTGAGAAATTAAAATTCCATAATTCATTATTAAATGCTCTCGGCTTGGCGATTTAGACTATGCTTATCTCTTCTAAACCATTTCACAATTCATTACTATAATGATTTGATAATAGTTGTGTGTTTCTTTTCTTCTGATACCATCTAAATTTTCAAGTATAAACTCAGAAGTCACTTCCTCATTTAGCCTTTTCCTCTTAATTGTTTTCATGATTTGACAATGCATCCTAGATTCCTAACCCCATATCCCAAAGGTCATCTTTAGTTCTTCAACAACTTTATAAAAACCCCCAAAACAAACCAAATCTAGCCATCGATTTCCATATATATATCAAGTGACACAAGAGATCCCTCTCCGAGTTGAGTAGGCTAGTGCCTCAGCTCTAAAGTTGGTTGAAATAGTTACCTCTGTCATTTGTCTATTCATCCAAACATATTTATAGAGTGATAACATTTTGGCATTGTTGCATGGGACGAAATTGAAAATTTTTCCCTGGGAAGAATGACATGGTTGAGTTCTAAGGTCTAAGAGTAGAAGACACTTAGGAGCATACTAACTGTATTCTTTCTCTGGCGACTCCACACCAGTTTGAAGGCGACTCCAGTGATAAGAGAATCATGAATTTCCAATGGTGAATCCACTCTCAATGCTTCAAGCGCAAGACAGAGACTTCACTGAAAGATAAGATCCCTTGATAGGGGCAAGAAAAAGCATCATGGAGGAAAACATGTACTCAAAATGGGACCTCTTCCAAAGAATTTTACTTTTCATTTTAAGTTTCCTCTTCTCCTTCCTTGAACATGTCAAACGAATTTTCCTTTACCTATTGTATTTTAATGATGATCATGAAAGACTTGCAATTATATTTCTTCCTCTCTACATTGTACATGCATACCCTCACCTTGTCGTTGGTTCCGATAAAAAAATTTCACTTGGGCCACAAAATGACAATGACCAGGTTGATGAATCCCATGAGACCCAGGCCGATGTTCCTTCAACAGTTCTTAGTCCAACATCCCCCAAGGCCTGACATAGATATATACCCTTAAAGCTACCCCAAACCCTTCATGATTTCCCTCCAAATTACAATGAGTACCTACCTATGTTTGACGGAGAATCGGATATCATCTCGGCTAAAAAGCACATTCAAGGGTTTGAGCATTTTATAGATTTATTCAAGATTGACCACGATGATGTGTGTATGAGGGTTTTCTCTCAATCCTTGAAAGGAGACACCAAACACTGGTTCAAACATTTACATCCAGAAACCATCATCTCATGGGTAGAATTGAAAAAGGTCTTTTTAAAGTTTCGGGGCAAGGATAAATCCTTAGAGATGCAACTCATTGAGTTTTATGCCTTGAAAAGACACATAAATGAAGCTATTTATGTATTCAATAGAAATTTCTCTAGCGTCTATTATAATTTGTCTGAAGAAATTCAACCCTCTAAAGCTGCTGCCACGCTCCATTATGAAACTACTCTTTATTTGGATTTTTCTTTCCTCCCGATGGAAATAAGACCCGAGTCCTTACAACAAATGTTTAGTGATGTTCAGGAAATTCAACAAAACATCCAAGCATGTAAACCGATCTAGAATGAGGGGTTGAATGCTCAAGAACAAGAAAGTAAATATGAACAAAAAATAGTTCATTGGAATCTTGAGCATAGAATTGACTATACCATAGGTCCTCTCGAAGTTTCCAATGCAAATGATTTTTCAAAGAACTATATTCCACTTGTTGAAAGAAGAGATGTTGATTTAGTTTCTGATCCACCTCATGATAAGCAGGGATCTTATGGTTTTATGTATTCATTTGTAGACAATCAAGAAAATGTATTTGCAAATCAGTTTGTTGAAGAACATGTTGACGTTCTAGGGTTGTTCTTGTTAGATGATATTGCATATGTTGCCGATTTACCTATATATGATGAAGACGATGGTGATTGTGATGATGAATCCTTGGAACAACCAACTGCATGTTCCCTATTAGAATTTTTTTTCAGTAGTATAGTGAAATGACTCAACCTACATATCACAGTTGTAGAGGAAAGGATATCGGATCAGATGGAGATCCCCCACCTTTATGTTTTGTTGCATTTAAGTTGTTGAAAGAGAACTCTAAAATCATCATTGAGAAAAATGAATCTGTGCTTATGAAAAACCACTCTAAATCAATGGAGTAGAATGAAAAGATATCACAACACTCTTTTCATGTGCTTGAAAACCCTATTACTTGTGCTGAAATGCAACCATCTGTTGGGGATAAAATTGAAGATGGTTTCAAATCAGGTGGGACAACCTTACCATTATGTTTTGCTTCTTTCGAATTATTGAAGAAACATATTTGTAGTACCTCAGGTCAGGAATCTTCCAGGCATGAGTGGAGTGGTGATTATAATTCTATGAACAATGACATAAAAGGTCATGCTAGCTCAGATTTAAAGTCTATGTTCAGCTATCATCCTGAAAAGGAAGAAGAAGTTGCTCCAGAAAGTATTGTTCAAGGTCATTTTCTTTCTCCTGAAATCAATATAGATTTTCAACATGAAAAAGTGTTTCAAAGTGTTTTCTCTTCCCTTGAGAATGACGTGGTGGTTCATTTTTTAAACAACATAGACATGGATCAAGATTCTGAAACTGCATCTATGGAAACTTCCAGCAATGAACAAACAAATGACATAGATTTTCAAGAAAGAAACAAAGAAGTGTATGCCACTTTTCAATCATAAATATAGAAAGATAATGAAGAGGTAGTAGTTTTATTTGATTCGTTTGAAAATCATGGTTTTGAAAATGCATCCATGGGAACTCTAGACTGTGAAATAGTGCATGTTGTTGGCTTTTCTCATTTGGAAGAAGATTACGAGCAAGAACTTATTTCCATTCATTCATTTGAAAGTCAAAATGACAGTCCTCAAACAAATTTTCAGAAGTTTAATGAAACAAAATCATAATTGTTTGATGAACAAGAGGATGCACATAATATGGCTGACACATTTGAAGATGTTCCAGGATGTATGAATGTTTTTGTTGATATGCATGGGAGAGTAGAAAAAATTATCACTGTTGTTGTTCCTGAGTCTGTACCTAAGGCTTTAAAGTACAGTGTCAAGGCATCCGAAAGTATACAAAAAGGTTGATACACGATTATACTAACCTTCGGTATGAGAAACTAGAGCAGATTTCTACATTCTCGTCGTCTAGCTTCCAACTGCTCTTGAGCAGTTATGTCATGCTCAATGGCTGTCCATGAAAGTTCTAATTCCTCCTGGGTGTTAGCAGTTTTAAGGATTGTATCGAAAATATTTAAAGCGATATGAGTTTGATTAGAGAGTCTGGGCTGAATATTAGGTTGAGTTACTGTAGGGACAGTCATTTAAGGAAAAGTACCAGTATGAAAACGATTTAAGAAGAGATTTTAACGTTGTCTCAATTTGGTTTTTTAAGTGGTATTTTTTAATGAAGAACAAAATGGGAATGCAAACTAAAGGCCCTTTCCCGTAACTGTATTCCTTTTAGTAAAAAGTATGGAATGAGAGAAAAACATTTAGCTATGGATAACGCAAGGTTCCTGTCCATAGAAACTCACACATACACAGAAGAAGAAATTGACATAGTGTAACTAAATATAAAATTCTGTAAATGTAAATTGGTCTTACACCAGCTGATAGCAGGTGCAGAGGAAAGACAAGACACAATTACAGAAAGATGAAATCTCTTCACTATAGTAGTGGTCGTACTAAATTATAGTGATACACATCAATTATGTAGAGAAAAATGAAAAGAAACAAAGAACATAATGAAACAAACTTGCAATACAGTCGTGACGGAATCAGGAATCTTCAAATTTGTTGTATTAACTCCTTCAATGCAAAAATTACATTACAATGTTTGCCAAAAAGTCCAGCCCCTTGGTTCTTCTTTTGGTGATCTATTTATACAAATTTTCCCTTCCCTACTCCTATTTTCAAAAAAGTGCCAGCTGCCTTCTTTTACGTGACATAGTGCATTTTATACATCTGTCCATAAACTGGATACAAGTTGTGAAAGTTCCGCTTGGCAGCTGTGAGGAGCGAAGACACCCCATCTCTTCTATTTTATTTTCAAAAAGGGTCAGGTGCTTGTATTTGCATAGACTCAGTGCATATCCTACATCTGTCCATGAACTGGGATNATCAAGGGCGTCGAGTTGTGTGCTGGGTTGAATCAAATGTTCATCAATTTGAGCCATGTCTACCTTGTCTATATTAGAGATCTCTGCCAAATTTCTCTCATTTTTCTCCTTCATGTCGAGGGAGATCCACTCCAAATTCATCTGCCTTAGCGTCTCTGTGTCACCCCCACTTTCCATCCCCAACAGTTTACCATTTATGGATTTGAAAGTTTCTTCTAGTGAATTTGTCACTTTTTGAGCCTGCTCCTTGCTTAGAGTAATATCATGCTCCCAATTTTTTAACAAAATATTTCCCCTAGTCTGTTTAGCAATGGTGAGCTCGGGAGACCCTGCTGAAAACCTATTGTTGGTGGCTATCACTACTTCTTGGAAGGCGATCCGAGCAACTTTTGCGTTTCTTTCCTTGACAATCAGATTCTCAGAAATCTGATGCATTAATAGGCAATCTCCTCGAAATTCCCCTACTCTGTTTAGCAGACTCTATTGAACAGGAAAGATCCTGCTCCGAATGTCGATTGCCCGGGATTTAACAATATCAATGTCGATCACATTGCTGCCTGCGACCTCTAGCTGAGCCTGTAACTATGTGATGGTATCCCTCTGCTGACCTAACTGCACTCGACCCTCTCGCATCACTGAGTTTGCTTGTTCCAGCTTGGTTTTGAGGACTTCGATCTCTTTCCTATCGGCCAATTGGGCCAGCTCTATTTCTCCACTCGCTTGACTCTTAGCGTCTTCCGTAGTCGAAGCTACTCGGGCTTCAAGAGTCTTGATCAGTCGATTTTTTCTCTTGAGATGATTTTTCAACATCGCAACTGAGAATTGGTTCGCTGACGCATAAGCTCCCAGTGTACCTGCTATCTCTGTGGTGAATTCATCACTTTTCTTGTTTGTTTCCATCTGTCATTACTTTAAATTTTTTAACAATGGACTCTCCCTCTTGATAAAATTCTAGCTTTACCACAGCCTTTCTCTTTCTGTCAAAAAAGAACTCATTAGGGGGGAGTTCCTCTGCCCTTATAGGTCTTAGTTCTTCGCCAAATATCCATCCCTCGCTGACGTCTCCCTGAGCTGACTGCAAGGGTGTGACAGAGGTGATGGGTTGTCCGATCTGCTTCGCCCCCTTCCCTGGTGTGACGAGTGGGTCCTGTTCTTTCGGAGGATCGGGGGTCTTCGTCTCTGTCCATGTCTCTGGATTCTCTTCTTGCTCGGGATTCTTCTCCTGCTCGGGACTTTTCCCCCATTCGGGACTCTTTTCCTGTTCAGGATTCTTCTCCTGCTCGAGACTCTTTCCCTGTTCGGGACTCTGCTCCTGCCCAGGATTCTTCTCCTGCTCGGGACTTTTTCCCTGTTCGGGATTCTGCTCCTGCTCCCCTTCCTGACGTTTTTCGGGATTAGAAGTTTTCCCCGTAGAAATTTCGGCCTCTTTTTCTTTGTCCTTGGAAAGTCCCAAACCTCCCAGCACCACGGGGAGACATCTTCTCCTATGTTCCTAAAATTTTAAAACAGAGGCCCTATCTTCGGGTGCTAGGGATCTAATTCAAAATTGCACTTCCGAATATGACCTCGCCCCTCGGAAAACATCATCCAAGGGAGAAAACTCATGTTCAAACCTCTTTAATCCATAATTCCCCAAATGGGTGCTTACAATTCTTTGCGGATCATGATTTTTGTACTCAATAGAGACTAGGCTCAAATCTTCTAAGGTTGCAGCTTCAGCCTTAGCATGTCCGAAATCTAATAAGGAATAGGAATTAAGCCGAACAGGGAAAAACGACCATACCTTCTTAGATGATGCTTTGAGCTCTTTACTTACTCCGCTGATTATTGTTTGTCGCGCAATTTCATGACAGGCCAGCTTGTCGGGAATGGAAAGCGGTAGTGCCAGAGGAGGGACAACTGCTCCGAAAACTCTCAAATAGGAGAATTCTTCCTCTACGTACCAGTCTGCGATATGGCTCAGATTCGTAGAAATGCTATCTAAGATGCGGGGTGGCGAAAGACCAAAAAGGGTGATGTGCAGGGGCACCATCACCCAGTTGAAAATCTCATAAATAAAATTATTTGCGTTAATTTCCCATAGCTTGTCGTGGTACTCATGAACAGTTTTCTCTTGGGTTGGACTCCAAGCCCAATTCATCAAAGGAAAAGGCGTCATGGAGCATATCGCGTCCATGATATACGCGGACATGAAGAATCTGGAGGGTCTCCCGGCTGCCTTTTTCTCCTGGTAATCTGTAATTCTGTTGAAAAGACTGTCAAAGAGCATCTTCGCCCAATTAAATGAGCAACCTTCTACTACCCAAAAAATGAGAGGTACCCACTGGATGTAAAAATGCATGGTATCCTCCCATCCGAAAATCCGACAAGTCATCATCGCCACATACATATATTGTGGCTCTAATGAAGAAATCAAATACACACCCTTATCGTTCACTCTGAATGTTGCGGAACGCGAAACCCAATCTTTAATCAAACTGGGCATGGTTTTATCAAATTCCTCGCACTCTTTCTTTTTGAATTCCTCCAAGAATTCTTTGCCATATGTATATTCAGAAGTTGTTGGGAGCTTATACATATATTGTATATGCTCTGGTCTGAAAGTCCCGACCATGACCTGTCGGTCATTTACGATAGTCCTGGTGGGCAGGTCGATGTGATCCAAAGCCCATCGGATCATGTCGTAGTATGGGAGAAACCGAGGTCTGGTTGCAACCCGATGCATTCCTGACTGAACAATTGTCTTATACTTAGTGTTCAGGTCATCCTTTACAATATCATTGTCATCGTCATCCGACTCTGAATAGTTTACCAACTCGGATTGTAGAATGTCTGAAATAAAYGACCAGGTGGGTACTRAGCCGCCAGTCCGAGGTGAAGTATCTGAGAYGTTKTYYGGACCCTRCGCTGCAACYTCGACACTCGCTTTCGCYGCTCTCCTCGGAGCCATGGCTGATGCTTGCTTTTTTGTTCTTCTGCAATAGACCTGTGTATACATGCGGAAATGAGTTCTCTCGGAGAAAGGTGAGCTCTGTGCGCTTATGAGAAACGTTTTTTAACAAAGAATGAAACTTTCGTATATATTTGAAAATCCTGTACCTTTGAAATAAGTCTGTCAAATCGCAAATAAAACCAAATTTATTGTAAAAATCCGATCTTATTCATTCGTAGATTTACCCTAATTCTTAATTAATGTCATCAATGTTCGACGGCTTGACAGACAACCGGGTTATGGAGAGCAAGTAAATTCCTCGTGAAGTGTGCCAACCTCGATACGCGGGACGTATCTCACTCAATTTTAAAAATTCAAATTTCACAACATTTAACCATTTTCTCGCCTTTCGCTGTATCGTGAATTTTCTTTTCAGATTTTGACTCTTCAACTCGGGAGGTTGCGATTGCCGATTTTTCCTTAATTAATAATAATCATGATTTTTCGCATTCTTAATTNTCAACTCGCGAGGTTGCGAGTGCCAATTTTTCCTTTATTAATAATAACCGTGATTTGGCGCATTCTTAATTATATAACTAACCTAATCGCCATATCGCGACTCGGGAATTCGAAGACAAACTTTTGGGAGAATGATATGCCGAGTTGCGATATCGCGATGTGGCGATAATTAAGAGTCGAATTAAGAGAGGGAAATCTTAGATCAGGCGACTAATTAATCTCGCTATAATTATGTCGCAACTTCGTGAATCGGATTTTTGGACACCTTAAATCGATGAAAGAAAGTGTTGAGTGACGAAGTGCCGAGAACCAAATTTAACCATGGTTAGTTTGTTACCCTTAGTCTCTAACCACGGTTATCACAAAGTCATCGTGTTCTCGGGTATCGGGGCTGCAAGAACAAAAACTGAGGTCTGATGGATGCCGAGGCACGAAACCCCGACGACGTCTAATCATGGGTTAAAGGTTTAACCCTAGTTAACGCCTTGGACGAAAATTAGAACCGAGTTCGCATTTTCGTGACTCGAGACTTGTAAATTTAAAAAATAAAGTGTCTGACTTGCAAGACCCTGAAATAAAACAAAAGAGCAAACATACTTGTGAAAAATGGACTCCTTTTGAAAGTGAAAAAGCATTGCTATTCATGGGACAAGATTTCCAGAGTTTTAAGAAATTGAAAATTGCGTGAGGTAAAAAACAAGGGCGGCTCCAACATAGGCTCGAACTAGGGATCCCGCTTCCCTGTGAGGCGGGAAGAACAGTAGACCAGGTGCCAAAATTGGGTAAATGGAGTCATAGGCTAATATCAACTTCAAAATCAAGGAAAAAGGTAGAAGGGGAGGGAAATTTCGCTTGGAACCCTAGAAATTTTTTCGGACTCAGATACTCTTGCTAAACACAGCTAAAGTCACTTTCGCAATTTTCCCTTTCTCGCTACTAAGTTTGGGGAACGCTTTAAGACAGTCGTAACGCTCCTAGGATATTCAACAGGTCTTGCGATTCTTAGCTTGCATCAAAAGAATGATATTATATAATCTAAAATAGGGAAGTCCTGTCGGAATTTGGGGAAATGATCAGGTTTTCAGAAAGTGTTGATTACCAGAGTAGATTGATGTTTTACGTATAATAGCCTTACAGATCTCTTAAGCATTGCTTCACTGCCAGCGAGCCTGTTCAGTACCCCGGTGAAGTTGTCTGACCCTTTTTTACTGAATTTCTT